>JANIIA010030616.1:0-12445 GCA_027478495.1 Erythroxylum alaternifolium | reverse complement strand
TAAAGAGTGTGCAAACAAAAAAAATTATATACCGACTTTCGTTAAGTGTTAAGTGATGTGACACGTCACCCTCGCGGAGCACGGACTCGGGTATCACTGTCGATATCGGGTTCGGGTTTAGCGGGAGTGGGGTGTTACAGTATGTCCCAGCTTTGGCCTCTTTGTTCTCTAGCCATCTCCTTCAACACCTGGGCGTTTTCTGAAATGGCTTTATTAGTGTTTGAGATAGCTTCCATAACCTTCTCCCATCCTACTAACTCTTCCTCTTCTGACTCCTCACTGGTTGAATCCTCCTCCCGTTATGGTGGTGCTGAACCTTAAACTGGCCTGTCTCGCCCTCATCTTGACACAAGATTTTGCATTGATATCTTAAAGTTCCATGTTATGGATCTCTAAGATCTCAGCTTGCCTTAAATGGCGATGGTTAAGAAAATCAGGACGATGGACAGTTAGTCCATTACAATTGACAATGTAGTATTCCGCAATGGTTGTGACCAAGTACCTCATACCCAAATTATTGCTTCTCTTTTTTAGAGAAGCAGTAATTGCATTAAAGATATGGGTGGAGGTGCAAACTTGGACGCTATGATCTATACACCACAATATGAAAAGTTCTTTTATCGAGCACTTGTTAGTTTCGATTTTATTAAAGACAGTTTGACACATGAATTTGTGCAATAACAAGCGTTCGGGGCTTCAAATAATTTTATTGTGGGCAGTTTTAACATCAAAGCTCTCCAGCCCAGTCAGTTCTATCCAATAGTGGGTGGCACGAAAGTCATCATACTGATCTACAGTGGTTGAGTTGGGGAATGCACCGATTTCACACAAAATGTCATAATCTAAGCCATATGGCTGACCCTGTAACCAAAACCGTAGGTCCTTAGGATTGGTTGGATCAAATTAAAGATTTGTGAAGAATTCTATGGTTAATTCCTTATAAACGGGACAATTAAATCATAAAAATCTATCCCAATAAATTCTTCCTCCTAAGGTCTCAACCTTCTCTCTCAATCCTATTCTTTCTAATGTATCAAAATTGAAGTATTTAGGCACATTTATTTTCTTAAGACTAAGGGTATAGAACCGGTTACCTTCCTCCTCCAAGAAGATCGGGAAAGGTGAGCCGTAGTCTGTTGCTTATTTCATTGTTCATGGCCTAATACTTGGACTTTGCCTTTTGTTTGAGTGCGCTTAACGATCTGCTTCATGCTCAGTCCCATTGGATTGAGAGTTGTGAAAAGTTTAGAGATAGTTGAAGATTTGAAGATGGGTAGAGATAAGTTAAAGGAGTTAAGTTCTTAGGTTTAAAGAGAGAGTGAGAAAGTGAAAGGTGTAAGAAAAATAAGGTTAAGTGTAAATATATATGGTAGGAAGGGTAAAAAAGGGGTAAACTTGGAAGAAAAAAGCAAAAACTCACGCATACTAGGTCTACCGTAGGCCACGATTATGACGCTGCAAAAAATCCTGCACGTTTTCCAATTTTTCTTCTTTTCCTCATTTCATCCCGACATCCTTCCATACCTTATAATTACATTATCACCTCATTGTGCTTACCTTCCACCACATTCCTATACCGACTAATCCTCAATTGTCCCAAGATATTCAACTGGACTCGAAACACACATAAAGAAAAAATAGGATGCAAAACCTATTTACTACAAAAGATGACATAACAAGATGATAAAAACCATAGGTTGCCTCCCATGCAGTGCTTCTTTTACCTTCAGTAGCTCGACGAACTTCCTTAGCTTATGGTGGTTCGAAAGAGTTATGTAATGGCAGCGTGGTTATAAGTATCATAAATTGCAAATGAGCTACCAAAATACGATTTCCACCACCCTTCTTCTTCGTCTTCTTCTTCAACTTGTTCCTTCGAGATTATGGCTTTCTAGGTGGATCCTTGTGATCATCACTATTTTCAACCTCCCTACAAGACTTGGTTCTTTTAATGATGTCTATGAAATTATGAGAGCATCTTCTATCATGGGACACGTTAAAGAACACCTTTTTATTCTTCACTTTTGCAGTCAACTTGCCTTCATCAACATCTATAATAGATCAGGTGGTGGCAAAAAATGGTCATCTAAGAATAATTGGTATCTTTAAGTCCACCTTAACAAGAACATCCTTGATTATTCCTCTCAAACGGTGAATTGGTCGATCAGCCATCTGCACGCTCATCATGGTTGGTGTTATTTCTCCTAGCTTCATCTTTTGGTAAAAAGTGTAAGGCATCATAATTATGCCAGCTCCTAAGTTTACAAAAGCCTTATCCATTTTGACATTACCCATAATGCAAGGAATGTAAAAATCCCCTGGATCATTTTGTTTCCATGGCAATGTTGCCATTTCATTAGAGTTCTCCATGCTTCCTACTTCACTTGCCAACTTTTCCAGCTCCTTTTTGTTGATTAAACTCTCTTGTATAAATTCCATAAGAATGATTCATGTTTTTAGCTGCTCTATTACCTCAAGTACTTCCTTCAACTCTGTTTATTTTGACTTTTGTTACGCTAAAATAAGGTATGGAATTGCAAGTCGATACTCCTTGGTTTCCTTCAGGTTATGTTCATTCAACAGGAGATTTTTGTTAGCCCTTTTCTTTTCCTTCTCCCTATCTTCTTCAGCTTGGTTGAGCTTCTCCTCAGTGGCCTGGGTTATAACCATGATCCTTTCTTTTGGGTTTGTTTATGTTTTACTTAGAAGGCTCCCTACATTTTGTGCAAAAAGTGCATCTACCAACTGGCTTATTTGGCCTTCCAAATTGTGGATGGAGGATGCATGATTCTTTGTCACTTGTTGAAAATTTTCTTCTAATCTCTTATGTACTTCATCCCTGCTCCCAATCTTGTCTAAGATTTTGTCTAAGTTGGCATCACAAAATTAGATTTCTCCTATTGGAATCCAGGAGGCCCGTGAGGTCAGAATTGACCTCCAGTATTGTTTGACCACGAAAAGTTTAGATGATTTTTCCACGCAGGATTGTACGTGTTCGAATAGGGGTTGTTCGCACCACCATGACCAAAATGTGCTCCCATATACTTAAATTTCTTTGTTTCATTACCTTGCATTAGGAAGCAATTGATGGTATCATAATTATCCTAGCCACAAAGCTTACAACTTTGTTGAATGGCCTTAACAAGGGCTGAAGAAAAAACTTTCATATTGTTCAACTGTCATGTTAAGCTGTCAAATTTTGCTTTCATTTATGTCAATTGGTCAACAACTATAGCTCCCCTTTGTTCTCGGACAGTTGTGTGTTGTCTACTTCAGTCACTCTCCCACATACAATTGTTACTGGCCATTTCTTCAAGCAACTCCTCTGGTTCATCAACAATCTTTCGCATAAGCGATCTACCCGAAACTGTATCTATAATACCTCTCGTAGGTGGATTGACTCCATTGTTGAAGGTTTGCAACATAAATTCTTTCGGTAGATTATGGTGTGACACCTCCTTTGCAAATCCTTATATCTTTGATTTCTTGTAAAGTGATTTCCCATCACTATGTTAGAAGTTCGTGATTTCTTTTATCATCTTCGTAGTTTTAGTGAAGCAAAAATACTTGTTTAGGAATACACGTACCAATTGCTTTTACGTTATGACATTTGAGGGACTAAGAGAGTGATACCAAGCTTTAGCTCTATACATTAATATAAAAGGGTAAAGCCTCATCCTAACAACGTCTTCGGACATCCTATGATATAGAAAGATATCACATATTTCGAGTAAGTTCACTATATGTGCATTGGGATCCTCATTGATTAGTCTGTATAAGTGCACATTTGTTTGCAACATATTCAGGAAGGCTAACTTTATTTCAAATAAAGGTTATTAAACAGGAGGTCTAACAACAGCTTGATTAGTTGCATTAAATGTCGATCTCATAAAATCCATAAGGATCTAAGGTTGGTTCCCTTTGCTTCCTCCTTGCTTAAACTCTTAATGAAATTCCTTAGCCATTAGTTTTTTGATTTCTTCTTCTTGGCATTTGGCTCTTCGAATGGATCGTTCCAAGCAAGTGATGTCAAGTGCTAGAGTTTCTTCTATCTGATTTGAACTTCGAGTGATTCTTGTGTTCATACAATTGCACAGACACAAGAGTGATGAGAACGTCTTAGACTATAAGAACTAAACTAATCCTACTAACTCCCCGGCAACGGTGCCAAAGACTTGTTGAGGAAAGTTTTAGTCTATTTAAAACCCTCAATATATTACAAATGTGTGTAGTATGTGAGGTTTCAATCCCTCGAGGAGTTATCCAACTAATCGAATTCTAGGTTATCTAAGGCCTAAAGAATTGTTAAAATGAATATAAAAACTGCACAGAAAAATAAACACGTGAAGATGATTGATTAGATTTAACATGTAAAATTATCACACAAAGAATCAAATTAAGCACCATCAAATTAACAATGGAAATCACACAAGGAAGATTAGTCGATTAAAAGAAGAGGGATTTATCCTATCATCAAATGCTAACATGGTTACTTTGAGTTAATACAATATTAGTCCTAGACTTCGAAGGGTAGATTACTCTCAATTAAGTTATAATTATTAAACCCTAAATCATAACCCCTAACTGGATTATGGAATTTGCAATCTCTCAATTAACTAAAAACCCACAAATTCAATCAGATCTTAAGCCCTTTGATAGACTACCGAGTCCTTTTACAAGATCTCTCTTTGTTTAAATTCTTGATTTGATTATTTACGTGATCTATTAGATTGTTTAACTCTCATTACCTAATTTCATCGTTTTTTTATTGGTTCACTCTCTCAATTTGTTACCAAAGAATGCAAATACAACAAATAATCACAACACCAACGTATTAACATCAAAATAAATCACATTAACATTGATTCAAGAATAAATCCCTAAAGAAGTTTAGAACATCATCATCAAACCCAGATCCATCACTATCAAATCCATCTTATACATTCAAAAGAAAGAACAATAAAGATGAAATGAAATGTCACTTGGAAGAGTCAAAATAGATCAGGAAGATAGTAACACTACAGCCCTTCTTCCCCTTCTGCCTTTCTCCTCCTTCTCTCTCTTCTTCCTCTCTCCTTAGATCTTTCTCAAAGTGGTAAAAAATAGAGTTCCCTTTTCTAAGGTTCTTTCTATACTATTTATATCTTCTTCATTTAGGGTAAACATTAGTGTTTACCTAGGCCCAAAAGTTTGAAATATCCCTCGAAAAGAAATATTTTAGAAGTCAGTTAACGTCCACTGTCGCGTAAGCCACGATCGTGGCCTATAGTGCCACAATCGTGGCACTTAATTTTTCTCTCTGTCAAGATCATGGTAGATGGGGTCACAATTCTGGCGGTCCCACTAAGCTTCTGTCACAATCTTTGCTTTAGGTCTTGCTCCGAGTTTCCTCTGAATTCTCTTCGTTCTTTAACATTTGATTTGAAATACTAACAAAAATATTAAGGTACCTCAAACATATAATATTAAAGCTCAATAGTATAAACCCATAAAACACTCCGTACATAAATATCTAACTAACTAACACAATTCTAACCCTAAACATGCATGAATTAATTAATTGACAACTAAAAACATACTAAATGTATACTAAAACATCATGCAACCTATAACTATTAGGCATCACCAAGATTTCATTGTATCTATATCAGGTCTTGAATATAATCTTTGGAACATTTTCATGTTTTGCTCAAACTTGGTAATAACCTGAATGTAAATCAATCATGGAGAATACTCCTTCACCTTTTAACTGATCAAATAAATCTTCTATTATGGTCAATGGATACTTATTATTTGTAGACACCTTATTCAGTTGTCTATAGTTTATATATATTCGTAGGGTGCATCTATGAAAAAAAGGACTAACGCTTGACACATTGGGTTGGATAAATTGTCCAAAAGTTTTTACAAATGAGTCTTCAACTCTTTTAGCTCCGTAGGAGCCATTCTATACGGTTCCCTTAAAATAGGAGTTATACCAGGTACAATTTTAATAAACAATTATACCTTTCTTTTGGTTGGCAAACTTGGTAACTCTTCTGGAAACACGTTATGAAACTCATTTACTTCTGGTATGTCTTGTAAGTTCACCTTCTCCGTTTAATCAAGTACTAAAGTCAAATACGCCTCATAACCTTTTCTTAAAAGTCTTCTTACCTGCATAGCTAATATTACATTAGTTAAAGGACTAAACCGAATACCATGCACCACTATTTCTAAGCCATCATAATCTTTGAGTGTTATTATTTTCAATCCACAATCAACTATAGTTTGGTGTTTAGATAGCTAATCCATGCCCAAGATCAAGTTAAATTCATGGAAGGGTAGCTCTATCAGATAATGGCAAATTGTTTCCCATGTATCATAATAGGGCGATCTCTATACACTATATTCATATATACATTGTAGCCCAATAGACTATCCACATGTATATTATAAGCTAATTGATCTACTTATAACATTCTATCACATAAATCCCAAGTGAAAATGTATGAATGAAATTAGGATCTATTAATACATGCATATCAAAATCAAAGAGAGAGAAAATAATAGTTGTAACTTATAAGACATTATGTTCCTCACAAGCCTTTATAGCATATGCCCGTGCTATATTGGCTAATGCCATAGGACGGTCAACAGATTTAAAAAATATGCTCGGAGTGGCCCTAGGTTGGCCTGGTCTACTTTTGCCTCTTCCTCATCCTCTAAATGCAATAGGTGCATTGGATGCCCCTTTACTCCCATGAGGTGCTCTATTTTATCCTAAGCGTTGTAGTCAATTAGCCATCAAATGATTAGTAACCCCACATTTAAAATAGGCCATAGTCAACTACCTTCATATGCCCCAATGTCTCTTGGTACAATATGGACACTTTGGTGATCCATCTCCCTGTCTAACTGAAGAGCCTCTACTAGTATTAGATGTTGTGAACTGCCCCTGATGTCTTCCTCTATTGGCTAGGTTATAAATTGACTCTGCTGGGGATGGACCCTGTGAGTGTCGGGTCAACTTGCCCGAAGATGAGCCACCTCTAGAAAAACTCCTCCTTTGTGCCCTTTCTCTCTTGGTTGTCTCTTGCTTTTCAACTTTGATAGCTACTTCATCAAGCTAATAGTAACTTATTTGTTTTAGAGAAGTTAATGCCACTAAGTACTCCTTGATGGAATCATTCAATCCATCCTCAAATTGTCAACATCAAAATACCTCTATCAAAATAGGCTCTGGAGCATACTTGCCGAGTCGCGAACTCCTTTTCATGCTTAGTCATAGATAAGTTTCTTTGTCTCAAATTCAGAAGCCACTTCTATTTAACTGCCTTATAAGCTTCTGTGACATACTTCTTTTTGAACTCTTGGGTAAAAAAACTCCTAAGTCATAGGGATAGGCATCTGAGGATACAGTAGGACTAATTTCCACCAATCATAGGTTGTCCTTTGTAGGAGAAATACAACACAGGGAACCATTTCTTTGGATGGACACTTGATCTCATTTAGGACTCTTTGTTTCTGCTCATGCTTTCTCAACGCTTATATAGGAGACTTTAGGCATGGTCATTCTACCCATCAATCTCAACATATCATGGAAGAGCTTTAGAAACATCTCCCCAGGTACTGGTGATACCAGTATTTCACCCCTTGGAGGCTCAAGAGGACTCAAAACTGATTGATATCTCCACACCACACAATAAAATGATTTCTCATCAGCTTCATAAGATCTTACTATCTTTGTTGAAAACAAGGACATCTGCATTAGGCCAACACAAAACTAAACCATATCACACATCATTAGACTCTTATTGTCTATAATCGTCTAAATTGTGACTTTGATACCACAAAATGTAAAACCCCCTATACGAAACCTACAACCACCCATATACATGACAACCAAATTCTTGTACATACATTTATGGCATACATTTCTATTCATTTATAGGGATTGCCATCATACATTTGTTTATTCAATGTTGTACATATACATATTACAAAATTTCATATTACTTAACATCATCATCTAAAAGTAGTATTACATCTTCACATTTATATGATAATCTAAAGGAAATATTACAAGCTCCATTAGTCTATATACAATCATCTTTAACCAAAAAGATACATTCCCAAAGTACATTTACTTCTAGCAATTAACCTTGTTCCTTACTGATAATCCCTTTGTCTCACTCATACTACTTAGACCTACATGGATTAACACCTATACTAAGTTTGAAAGTTTATTGGGGAAACAATTAGTTTAGATGATGACTCATAGCAATATCCGTCAAGCACACACACATTCATGAATATGATAAACTCATATAAATAGTGATGGCATAATTAATCAAGGTACATAATGCAAATATTCTTCAACATATTATTCATATATCATAAATTCATATTTATAAGCCAAACATTGATATTCAATGCTCAACAAAAAAAATTATTCTTGTTGTCATATTGTATCTCTTATTTATAACTATTTAATTTACTTTCTGTGTTAGGCCTGCACATTCCTGTGGGTGTAGATAATGGGAGCTGTGGATATCTGAAGATATCAAACTGTGGATAACTGAAAGCATCAAACTATAGATACCCTTAGGCATCAAACTGTAAAGACACTATAGTCTTTAAATGAAGAAACCGTTGGTGTCAAGTTGTAGCAGTTGCACTGTAACCCTATAGATATGCCTATCTATCCATCACCAAGACAATGAAGCAAGCATTGTAACATTTTCCTTTAACCATTTGTCAATTTCATAATTCATATATTGACAAATCATACGACATTCATTTCAAATCATAAAAATTTGTATTTGCATTCATACATGCAATTTGTAACTTACCACCATTAACAAAGATAATCAAAATCACACTTGTATAATCGTAATATACACATATAGGCAATAAATATGCATATAAACCATCTATATATATATATGTAAATTTCTTTAGCATACATTATGACCAATCTTAAATTTCAACGTTTAATCACCCACTTCGCATATGGTAAGTCATATTTCATTTATTTCTAAGTTTTTCAAAGTTTCATAAACATCCTAAAGGTTCGGATATGATTCGGTAAATATCATAAACAAAAACAAATTCAAAATAGTGCAATTTCCTTCCCATCATGTCCCCTACCCAAAATTCATACCTCTAATTGTTCCATAATTTTCATATAGAAAACGCTGAGATTAGGTTTTTAGGTCTTCTATAAATTTGTTACCCTATGTATTTAGTTTCCATAACATTAAAAATTAGGCCATTTGGACTTCCAAATCATGAAACATGCTCCAAACATCATAAGTTGCTCCAACATAGGGGTAACATCAGGTCACCATTTTCATTCTCAAATTCCAACGTCATTAAAACAGAATTAGGTTAGGTTCTCTTCTAGATATTTTTAGTTGTATGTCTTAAGTTTCATTTCCAATTAAAATCACTCATCTTAAAGGTTTGTATGCTAATTTATGGCCAAAACTATGGAACTTATTGAAACGAACCTAAGATAGAATTCCACTACATGTTACTCTCTTATCATATTCATCCAATTCCATACAAAGTAATAGCAAGACACCATTCCAGCAACCATTTGATATCCAAATGAATCTTTTTATCCATTCAAGCATATGCAAACAGAAATTAAACTAAGTGTAGTTCCAAACCTTGAAATTGGCTAACTAGGTCTTTTGATGTTTTTCCTTCTCTTCCCCTTTGATTTTGATATAGAAGTGTGACTCATAATGAGTAATGGGTTTCATTTTCTATTGAAAAATCCAAGTTGCTTGCATTTCTTTTCCTTGAGCTTAGTTTCCAAAAGGCCACCAATGAGTGGCTTTATTGTTTTTAAGTAGTCATAAACCACTTTTTTTAATGGCTATTAAGGCACCTAATATTCTGTACAACTATTAACCTGGAGAGGAACGTGTAGAATTAGAATTCTTAGCCTTAGGTTTATGACTTGAGTTTAATTTCTCTACCATTTTAAATTTATTCTTAGGAGTTTCCAAAGTACTAACATAATGATCAACCTTAGGAATTGTGATAGGAAGTTTGGATATTAAAGAAGGCTCTTTAGGTTTCAATTTCTTTTAGTTCAAGTTAGTTCCCTTGTTAACATGAAAAATAACATTATAGAGCTTTATAGCTTTGGTAAGTTGTGTATTATAAGGGGGCAGGAATAGTTATTAATGAAATGGTACCTTAAATTTTGTGAATATCAATTATTTACTACAATATGTTATCAATTCCCATTAGTTCCTAGTAATCCCCTCCCTAAAACGTCTTTCTTACGACTTTCCAAGTCATCCCTTGCTACTTTAGAGATGGGATTCCACTGGTAGGATAACCTTTATAGTGTCCTTAATCAAGGTGTCTTCCTCACCTAGCTCATAGTTGGTAATTAATCAAATAACAAATTTTTTTATCTCTACCAATATATAGAGTCTTGCAATTCCTATTCTACTTCTTGAGGTTGTGGCCTCATCTATATACATTGGCTTACTTGTGAAACTTACCAATACCATTAAACCATTGGTTGACTAATATTTTAGAGGAACTTTTTAAAAATTGATCTAAAATTGAAATTAATTAAGTATAATGCTATTAAGATTAATACTTAAAATCCAGATTTAGATAAAAAAATTGTAAGTTAGAGAAGTACCATGAAACAGCCTCTATAACCTATTAAGCACTTATAAGAGAGTTTAATTTAAACAAAATCAAGCTATCCTCATGCATTAGGGTATACATTAGACCTCGAGTTCTATAGTGCTTTAATGCCCAGGACCCAATTAGTGGAAATGTTGGCCTTTTCTGATGAAAAATACTACTAATATGGATGAACAAGATAAGGCTCCATCATTAAGTATCTTTATAAAGAGCAAAACAATAGGCACACCATCAGTAGAAGGAGGGCAATAGTTAATAGATATCTTCCGAGGCTCGCCTAACAGTTACTTCTAATTAAGCCTGTGATTGAGGCAAAAGGTTAGAGGGGGAGGAGAGGGAGAAAATAGAGGGCAAAGATGATTAGGAACCTCTAAAGTAAGGCACGTTTGGAAGAAAAAGTAAATGGAGGAGGCATAAAGTGAAAGGGAGGGAGGTAGTAAAGCTTGGGGAAGAACAAAAAGGGAGAGGTAGGAAAGGGTCCTAGGGATTTAAAGAAGGAAAAGTTTTTGACATTAAAAAGGAGGAATAGAGTTGTAAGAGGTGAAAAAAAGATAAAAGAGGGAAATTTTAAAATATTGTTCCAAAAATAGTAAGCAGAAGAAGGTAAGATAGATCATCAAAAACAAAACAAAAATACCCTTACTCTAGAGAGGGTTAAGCAAATCCTCCCAATTGATCACTCTTGAGCTGGTGAGCAGCATAAAAGTAACTACTTCCTTCCTTAATAAAAAGTAAGAAGATGAAACACAAGGACTCTTTATACATGAATCTTTAGGTTGCTAGAAACAATACGTAGGTCAATTAAGAATTATATATGTTTTATATGGTTGAAGATGCTTTTATGAATTAGTTAGGCTACTTTAGTATGTTTTGGGATTGCATAGTTTAATTTATAAGATAATGATGACAGTTATAATATACATTAATAATGAAAACATGAAGATTGGAATATTATAGGCTATGTTAATATCTTATTTAGCAGTTCACTATTAAGTTTTATATTCCATTGCACTATACTCTGCACTTATACATATATATATAATATCGATATTATTTTTCAAAGAGCTCATTCATATTTTTCTTCAGATATCATATTATGTCAAGGAATTGGGGACCACTGAGATGACCAATGGATTGCATGTACATGTTGGAGGTTAATGACATGAAGACATCATAGGAAGACATATGTTCTTAAGTTTAGGTTAAGAGGTATAGATAATAGTTTAAGTTACAATCAATTTGCAATCCACGTTGAATTTTATACATACGAGCATGCAAAGACACTAACACCGTAAAAAATCTCCCTTGATTGGGACCATCTAGATATGGACTCATAGAGCTACTAGTTTTCATTGGCCACTCCCTACCATCCCACCAAATCTAACGTGTGGGGTTTTGTATTCCCAAAGATACAATTAGTAAACAAAATTAACGCATTCTCTATGTATAAGGAGGGAGATCACCAATGCAGTGGGTAGGAGGGATGTCTTCTAGATACACTATTTGTGCTAGAGGTAGAGGACTCACCTTAGAATCGTCTTCATATATTGGTCCACGGATACTTTAATTAGGAAAAATTTGGGATCATCAATGGTGGCTTAGTCATCACTTTACTAATATGAGACTAAAAGTAGCAGTAGATGATATAGACCTAATAATGATAGCTACTCTTGTGCCCATCATCATGGAGATCTTCAGGGAAATATAGATGGTGGAGAATAAGGCAGATACTTAAGGCCACTAGTTTACCTTCATAGGTAAAACACCATAAGCTATTAAGGAG
>JANIIA010030506.1:0-12450 GCA_027478495.1 Erythroxylum alaternifolium | reverse complement strand
AAAGTCTTAACCATTTGTGACCAGTGGAGGTAGTTTTTACCATTGAGTTGGTAAGATGGAAACAAGGTTTGTAATTCTCCAATATGGGTAGGGGTGTACATTTTGGGATTACCAATAGAGGAGATTTCAAAGGAGGAAGAGACCTCCACGTTGGGGTTTTTGCTGGGAATAGCTTCAGCCATCTGCTTTCCAGAAGGCACTATTGGCAATGAAGGCCAAGTAAGTGTCAGAAAAAAAAAAAGAAACCAGGAGTTGCAGCGTCCTGGGCTCTGATACCATGAAGAAAGAAGTAATCTTTTTTCTTATTTTGCACAACAAGTGCCTTTGAATATATACACACGTCCTAGCTAAATTTAGGTAACTAAAATATTTCCTATTTACAGCAATGTCCCCTATTTACAGCAATTTCCTAAAGTAAATATTCATGATATCCTTTTGTTTCCTATTTTATGATTAGGAAATAATTTCTCCTAAATCACTGTTCTGATTTTCATCATCTTTGTTATGGTGTTACACCTTGGTCTTATTTGTTTTTTTTTCATAAATTTATCTTTATTGATATGCTACTAGTTTTTCAGATCACACAGTGATAAAATGTCACGTGAAACCTTTCATGTGGCTTTGTGTTTCTGAATTTATCGTGTGATTTTATGTTAGTTGTTCATGGATCTTTTTTATTCCAGGCTACCAGGATAATCAAGGAAGTCTACTCCGTACTCCCTGTTTATGACAAAATTATCCCAGCTCTTCTTGCAGATGGTGTATGGAACCTTCCTAAAACATGTAGCTTTACACCAGGTGTCCCTGTGAGCCCTATGCTAGCAAAGGCAACTAGAGAAGTTTCAGAGATCATAGATAAGTTTACGGATATGAAATTTACTTGTGAGTACAAGTACGATGGTGAACGTGCCCAGGTGATGTACTAGTTATGCTAGATCAGGTTCTTCTGTATAATGAATGTATGTTCATTTGATAATTCCAATCAATTGTGATGCAGATACATTTCATGGATAATGGTTTGGTTGAGATATACAGTCGAAATGCTGAGAGAAATACTGGAAAGTTTCCTGATGTTGTAGCTACAATCTCGAGGTTGTCTTCATATGCTGTTAGGAATTGTGTTTTATTTGTGATATTTGCATGACATTTGTTTAAGTTCTCTTAAAAATCATTGATAATTACCTTGTAACTTTTTGTCCCAATGTTAAAAGTCATGTGCATAAATGTTCTTAAATAGTTCACAACCCCAGCTTCTTGCTTTCACAGGAAGTTAGTTTTTTCTTTCATCTTTTCTTTTAGGAGGGATAGGATGATTCCTCTTTATTACATTACCTAGGGACATACGTTTTTGATTTTAGACGTTATCCTATTGCTCTTTATTGAGGCATAACATATGTAGGTTTTCTGCTATAATTGCAATCCCTTATAAAAGTAATTTTGAAGCCTTTCTTTAATCTTTTTTTTCCTTTAGCCACTTCCAAGTTTGTTTCTTCTTAACCGTCTGAATGATTCTTTTAGATATGCCTGGGAGCTTATGTGTTATTTTAGTGAAGTAAACTGTTTACATGGTAGTTCCTGACACTAAAACTCAAATCAGATTAAAGAAGTCATCTGTCAAATCATTTATCTTGGATTGCGAGCTAGTTGCATATGATCGAGAAAAAGAGAAAATCTTGCCCTTTCAGGTATTAGTCACAATAAAACCTTATCTTTTTGCAAATTCCTTGTCTGACTCTCTGAAGTCTTTTTGAATCATTACTGATACTTTTCATTGAAGTAAATGCACCAACCCCGATGGTTCCATATTGCAAAACAAGTTCTGAAACTCTGGTCGGTGTTTCTTGCAATAACCTTGACCAACCTATGATCCTCTGTTTGATAACTTATTTCTTACCCAAGAAATATGTCCAAATGCATTGCGTGATGCCTCATATTCTTGTCTCTCTCTCTCTACTTTCTGTTTCTCCTTAAAAATTGTAACATTTTCACTGGCGCTTCACCAAATTGGACACTTAGTTTTCCTCATTCCTTGTACATCCTTTTACAGCTCTTTTACCCTACTAACACTTTTTGCTCAAGCTCTTTTGACCTTAGATCACTTTTTTTTAAATTATGGCAGGTCCTTAGTACTCGGGCCCGCAAAAATGTGGTCCTAAGTGACATTAAGGTTGATGTCTGCATATATGCCTTTGATATGTTATATCTCAATGGTCAACCATTGATTCAAGAACAACTTGAAGTTCGGCGAGAGGTACATTTTTCATTGTTACAAGTTCATTTTCAAGCATGCAGCCAATGCTTCTATGCATTGGTGTAAGTTGTTGGTAGCAAGCCTTATCATTTTTGTGATCTGATTTACATCTGATTGGAGAAATTGTGACATTATTTGGTAAGCCCACTGGTAATCATTAAGGCTGGGCCAGTGTTGAAATGTATTTGAAATGTTCTATTTGCTACTTCATATTTCTGTCCGACTTTGCTTCATTATGTTTTTAAGAGCTTTTGATGCTGCTATTGCTCTTTATTTGTAGAGTTTACTGGTCAAATTTACCTCTGCTAATGTCATTAACTTGAAGAATCCAGCCTCTTGCTCTCAAAAAATATTTAGGGCTGTATGGTCACAAGCGCATGTAAATTTTGGCTATTTTTCTTCACATGGATGTTCCCAATAAGCTTACTTTGAATATACCTTTTTTAACGAATTTATATTCCAATGCCTAAGTGTTAATACAAGATGTAATTCTGTGACACATAACTCAGTATTGTTCCCATCTGATTAAAAAACTGAAGTTAAAAGGAACTTCAAATCTGATATGGTTTTAAATGTTCTTAAGTACTAATGGCATTATATTACCCAAACTGCAGTAAGAAATAGTCTTTGCTCTTGAGTGAATAGTTGTTCCTTGAATCAGGAGCTATATCCGTGGGTGGTAATAAAGTTATGAGTTCTAATCCTTTATCTTGGGGTGTTTATGGAAGATAAGGTAACAAACGTAGAATTTAATTACTTTGAATTATGTAGATCTCTCCATAGTTGAAAAGATAAGGTATCGATGTTAATTTAGATACATAACAGTTTATTGGTTACACTATCTAAACGATAAGAGCCTTCCTCTTATATACTCAGAGTTGTATGGTTGTAAATGCTTGTGTAACTAGCTAAATGATAAGAGCCAATCACACAGACATACCTTAGAGCTGTTTGGCTGTAAATGCTTGTACTAGTTGTTGGTTATTTGATTAATGGAAAAGCCTTGGTGTGATTGATATAACACTGACAAGTTGATCTTGTTAGCATCTAAAATTGAACTACCAAAGTTTGATTGTGTGCCTGTGTTTAGTTCCACTTTGATTGAAAGTCTAGTTTTCTTATTATGAATTATATTAGATCTCTGCAGAACTAATGGAAATGATGATCTAGTAATTTCAGTCTAGATTGAACATAAATCCAAACTAGGGTATGCTTACCAGTTCTTTCTTTTGCAGCGTCTTTATGACTCATTTGAACAAGAACCTGGACATTTTCAGTTTGCAACAACAATAACATCAAATGACGTTGAGGAAATACAAAACTTCCTTGATGCCGCAGTTGATGCAAGGTAATCATCTCATGATTTTGATTGCTTTTGACAGAATTTGGGATTTGAGAAAATATTTTCTACATTACTTGTTTACAATTGTACGAAAGAGCAAATTTGAATTATGTATATGTTACCGTAATAACTAAAAAGGAAATAAAAATAATTAGATCCCATAATCATGCCTAACTAAATATGATAATCTAAATAGGAAAATCCTAAAATAATCATGTTTTCCCTCGAAATTTCCTTTTTTTAAAAATTTAATTAATTTTTAATCACTTTCAAGCTTGGAATGTGAAACTCCTTTTTTTTCTAGTTTCCTTTAGCAAGTTTTCTCTTTTCCCCTTAACATTTTAGTTTCAAGACTTCACAGCCTTTTAGTTGATTAGGATTAATGACTAAGACGCTCAAAATAGTAAAATTAAGATGAAATCAAAAAGCAGAAAGCTTGATTGAGTAGTAGTTGATTGTTAGTGGACGCATCAGTCAATGAACGGTGACTAGATGACCTGAAGTTTTCAGTGGTTTTGGGAGCAATATCAGTGAAAAGCTCCCAAAAAATATTCCACTAAGTATATGTCTGAATTATGGACTTGATATTAATGAATAACGAACTTAATTTTAGTGTCACCTCGAAAAGATCCATTTTCTAGAAGTTTTTTGTTTAACGAGCTTTGAAAGGGATGGCTGTTACTTGATTTCCAATTTAAACTTAATTCAAATGTCTCATTACCACTAATACCATTAACTTGGATAATGAGAATGGTAGATAGAAGTGTGTTAAAACTTGTTAAGTTTGTGTTTGGTATAGCAAGCTATTTTTGCAATTAAAGCATGGTATTCTAGGCGTTCTGGTGCTGCCTGTTAATAGCAACAAGAGTCAGTAAGGACTCACTTTGTGTTTTAGAAATGATGTGATCCCTTCGTTTAGTTTAGTTTTTTTTCATGAGGCTGTTTAGTTATTTGGTAATAACTTGTATGTTAGATGAAACCAGTCTTGTTTTCAAATCTTATTCTTTATATGTCTTCTATGCTAGAAATTACTACTATTAGAATGCGTGTGAAGTGCCATAACTATGCCTTGAAATCTTGTTGTTTTGCAGTTGTGAGGGATTAATTATCAAAACCTTAAATAGAGATGCCACCTATGAGCCTTCTAAGCGATCAAATAACTGGTTAAAATTAAAGAAAGACTACATGCAAAGGTAAGGCAAAACATATTGGCAATATATTACATAAAGATAGTTTACAAATTTTGGTCTGCGCTCTGCAGCCTTGGTGACTCACTGGATCTAGTACCTATTGCTGCTTTTCATGGTCGTGGGAAACGCACAGGTATATGTTTGTTGATGATTAAAACTATTACACTTGTATGTTGTATTCCAGTCCAAAGTTCTGCATGATTTTTTCCCCTTGGAGGGAACAGAGTTGTGATCAGTGGAGGGAAGAGAGTGAATTTCATGGCTAGCAACTACTTATTTGTTATGTGGAGCTATTTTTCTGTAGGTTTCTATGGTGCTTTTCTTCTTGCATGTTATGACAGCAAGAACGAAGAATATCAAAGCATATGTAAAGTAGGTGCGTGAGAATTGACCTTTATATTGTCTCAAGGGCATGTAAATTGTTTTGAACAAGTAGTATTATTTATTCCTCTCGATCTTTCTCTGGTCTAAAGGCACTGGATTCACTGAAGCAATGCTCAAAGAACGATCCGATAGCCTTCGTCCTAAAGTGATTCCAGCACCAAAGGTCTGTGCTGAACTTTCACTGGATTTCTTATTTGCGACTTTAATATACCAACATTCTAGCTGTTTCCAGCCATACTACAGGTGTGGAGAAACAATTGAACCAGATGTGTGGTTTGAGCCTAGTGAGGTAATATCTGTTTCCTTTTATGTTTTTCTGGATACACATTTAGTTTCACCTCTGTTCTGATGATTCATTTCTGGTTTAATTGGACTGAATTTGTTTTGGCGGTTTATGAGATCTTATGTCTTGCTGATGACTCTTGATAAAGTTCTCTTTTTTAATTTCACATTACTGACTTGTTTATAACTCAGTAAACCTTCATTTTCCTTGTAAAAACTTATATCTTTATAATCACAATCAAATGTTTTTCAAACTTCCTTTTCCTTCTATTTTAAAATTTCAGTAACTTCTGTTTTATGAGACCAGGTTATGATTTTATTGCACTATAATTCCTCTTTGAACTCTGCATAGTGGACGGCTTGACTGGATGGTTTTGAAGTAAGCTGCCATCAGTAATGATTAGTTATTTCCCATTAATCATAAACATGTATTTAGAATTTCAGTGTCTCATTACTTCGTTTATAAGCGGTGTGAAATATATAATTTTCATTTTCAAAGTGTCTTGCGTTAGACTTCAATGAGGAATTTAAATAATGGCAGATTTCTAATCCTAGAACAGGTTAGAAATTGAATAAAACAAAAGCGGGGAATGATTGTTATCTGTTTAATTAAATTAATTTTTATACTCAGTAATTGAAATCTAGAATATTCATAGTTTCACTAATGTAATTTAAAATATTCTTGGTATCTAACTTCTTACATTTGTTATAATATTTCTAGATTTATTGCAGTCATCCTTCGGTTTGCAAGAGTTAGTAGGGGTGGCCATATCGGGGCAACCGCCCAAAGCCCACTTGTTTTGTTAAATTTGACAAACTGACGTCAATCAGTTGGCTTGAATCCATTTGGGCTAGGCTAGGTTGACCCTCTTGAACCCAAGCCTAACCAAAAGCCTGATCAGACTTCAGGCCGGGCAGACACATGCTGAAATTCCAACCCTAAGAATTAATTATATATTTTTAATATGATGATATTACATTCATATCATCAAAAGATAGTCACCATCTTTTTCTATAAATAAGAACCTTGAGTACTGTGTGATACAAATAAGATTAATAAAAAAAGATGTCTTTCTGGCTTTTGTATCTATGGGTTTAGGTCATAGCGTAAATCTTTTGTTCACCTTTCTTTCCTACACTCTTTTATTTCATATTTTGACATGACAAAAGTCCTATGAATCATGTCGTGTGTGTCCCAGTATGATTCTAGGTGTGAATTCTCACGTTGATTGTCATTTTGTTAAAGAATTCAGTAGCTAAACCTGTTGTTGATTTGTTATCAATAAGCTCTTCCAAGTTTTATTTCGTGCTTTTATTAATGAAGTGGAAGCGGCAGCCTCAGGATCAACTTCACTGATGCTGACTTGAGCAAGTTTCTCTTTAAAAAACTCTTCCAAGGCTGAATGGTGATATAATGAAAATTCTAACCCTAGATGAATTAAAAAAAGGAACCATATGAGTTGAGACAATTATTACAAGTTGAAGAATTAATTGTAAAGCTTTTAAGATGAATATTCTATTAATTAAGAAATAGTGTTACTATGTATGTTATTTTTCATCATGCATTATCTAATACCCAAGATTTATGAAAAAAAGATGCAGTCTTTATGGTCTCTGGGTCTGTGGATTTAGGTCATAAAGTAGATGTGATATATATTTTTCTCTGCTGCAGTTTTTCTTCTATTTCGTATGTGAAAGGAACTATGTACAGATCAAGTGGTCCAAAAATTGAGAATAGGAAAAGATAAGACTATTTTACCATTTTAGTTAAAACACAAATTTCATTTAAATATCATAAAGATTAGTGAGATTCATTTACATCATTTTGAATATTTTCTTCCTTTGATGTTTTGGCATCTTAAGCTCAACATGGCTACCTCCTTGAGTCAATAGCATACAGTAATGAAGTGTTGGACCAAAAGAGGAGAGATACGTGACTACATCTGCATTACTGCATCTGCATCTGCATCAGTCATATTAGTGTGTAAGTGGATATATGTAGGTGCGATTTTTAGGCACTCAACACAGGCTGGTGGGTATGTAACAACCTCTTTTGTTCCAAAGGGTTGCGTATCCATTTCCTTCCTTTTCTTATCTAGTGGCCCATTGCATCTTTGGACTAGACAACAGGGTGACTTGTTTTTAAAAGACTCACCTTATCGTCATTATGCATAACTTGTTAATCGTATGGGATTCAATCAAGGGGATATGAAACTCTTAGCTGGTAGAATGACTTCGATCAAGGACATTGCTAAAAGGCTCTATTACATCAATTTTATTGTATAGTGGGATGTTGATTTTTCCAAGCATATCGTTTATCTGAGTTATTATTTTCTGATGATCAAACAGGTATGGGAGGTGAAGGCTGCTGACTTGACTATCAGTCCAGTTCACCGTGCAGCAATTGGTGATGTTGATGCTGACAAGGTTTATCTCTGTTCTTTTGTTAACTAAGTTTCATTCTTCATTAAAGAAAGATTAGAAACCAGTTAGTAACATTTTCTGACGTAAGATATGTTCTACAACTAGGTATCACAGTGTTATGCTTTTCTGCTTTTACCACTGTTTAGTGAGGCATTCCGTGAATGGTATTCTAACTGAATTCTACAAACATGGAAACACTATTGAAGTCTAAACGACTTGGGCATCTATAATGAATACACACCAAGTCTATGTCAATATCTATGTGCGATGGTGTTATAAAGTTCCTGTTGGCTCCTGCATCTTAAAAATAGTGGTGATCTTGCTTAGAGTAAAAGTTATTATACTTTTCAGATTCTGTAGTAAAGACCATAGATTTTATTCCGCCTCATATCTGTGAGCTATTTACAATATTCTCAATTTGTACCCAGTTTGGATGATTTTATATTCTTGTTGATTGATCAAATTTGAAATAAACCTGGGAATGTCTTCAGTTGCATCTTCTTATTTTAATGTTCTTGCGTCAGGGTATTTCTCTCCGGTTTCCACGTCTAGTTAAAGTCCGAGAAGATAAGAATCCAGAGCAAGCTACTACATCTGATCAGGTAATGGATGGTCTTGCTTTATGAAAGCGACCATTATCTTGCCTTCTTAGTGCCTTCTATCTCTTCTTTTCAGGTCGCTGACATGTACAGAGCTCAAAAACATAATCACCCGAACAATCAAAATGTTGAGGAAGACGATGAAGAATTCTAGACATTCATTAATGGAGATCAGATATGGTAGTCAATGTCAATTGTTTTAATATATCAGAGACAGAACCAGCAACCAAGACCCTGCATGGCAGTGATTTGAACTACAAATGTCTCCCATGTCTTCTTTACATATCCCCCACAGAGAAGAAAACTAAAACCCAATATAATAGAAAGTGCTTCCGTCGTATCAAATGTGGCAGCCACAACATAGATAGAAGAAACAGAGATTGGCCACCAAGACAATGGCCTCAAGAACAGAAACAATCTTGAACAACAAATCATCAATCAACCAAAGCTGCAACGCGTGCCTCTTCCACTTAAACGGAGACCTCCAAAAACTCCATCGCCATCCCCATGCCTCCTTGAGTTTCAACTTCCTGAACATCCACAACCTCCGCCGCCTCCCACCACGTTTTGCAATCTCATCGCCCATTCTATTCTCTCACTACACCAACTTTTCTCTTATTTCTCTCTCAGACAGGTGTGGGTCGTTTTCTGTTTTCTTGGACGAGGAAGAGAAGAGGGAGGAAGGAATATAAGGAGTATGCGAGGGTAATCTTGTAATTGTGGGTAAATAAAAACTGCAAACGCGTCTTACAAATATTCTTTGCTTTTTACGAATCTAAACCGACGAGGAAAGAGATTTAACGTTTAAAAAGTTTAATTAGTGTTAAATTGTTATAAAATTGAAGACTTATGAAATAATTAAAAAATTGTTTTTATTTAATGAAAAATTTAAAGTTTAATTGAAAAAGGTAAAACAAATTAATTAGTTTATTTTTGTTTATAAAAATTAATTAGCTTATAAAAATTGATTGATTAATTAATAAACTTATTGATTTTTAATAATAAAAAATTAAATTAAATAAAACTCAAAATTAAAAATTAAATAAAAAGTAGAGAAATTCAAGATTTTTAATGTTAAATCGTTTGAATCGGTTTAGTCTTTAAAATATAAATTTACTTTCTTAAATATTACTTACAAGAAGAAGAAGAAGATGATGAAACACGTTGAAACAAAGTTATATACAAAATTTAACTTCGTATTTAATATTTTTTAATAATAAAAAAATTAAATTAAGTAACACCGAAAGTTAAAAACTAAACAAAAAAGTAGGACAATTTAAGATTTTTAATGTTAAATCTTTTGAGCCGGTTTGGTCTTTAAAAATTAAGTTTACTATCTTAAATATTACCTAAAAGAAGAAGAAACACATTGAAACGAAGTAATTATATACACATTGTTTTTGGTTGGCAGTCACTTTGGCCATAATTTGTGCATACATATGAGGTGGGCAAAGGGCAGAATCTATACTTCTCTTTAGTTTTACCGCAAAAAAGATGAGAGCAAAAGGCAAAAGCAGATGCTTTTTACATTTTAAAATTATCACAAAGCAAACATTATTCCGAATTGACGAAATTATGTAATTGCTTTTTTGGTTCATAAATTGTTAATTGTTCAGTTCATACTAATAAATCTACTAATGGCCGTCCATTTTGTCAAAATAAGAATACTATGATTCTTATTTTGAATAGGCATGAATACAACATTTATGAGGTTGCCTCCATATTGAAAGTTATTTAGTGGTTTTATACCACAGCCACAATTCCTCTCAATTTGTAATTCAATAGCTAAATTTAGTAGTTCTATTGCAAGAGTATAAAGAGGGTCATAATGTACGCAACTTTCTTTTTATATTTTTATAAAGAGGCTATTTCTGTAACTTGAACTTATGACCTTATGGTCACAAATGAACAATTTTATCAATTGCTCTAATGCTCACCCTCTAGCCATTGTCACAACTCAGAGCTAAAATATGTCGTTCACTTGTATATACCTAATAGGCTATGTTTGGTAGGGTGGTTAGTAATGAAATGAAATAAAATGTAATATTATTCTATCATTTAAGAGAAGGGTTTATAATGTAATGAAATAAAATAGGATGGAAGGGGAGGGTTTCACATTGTTTCCTATTCTTTCCTAAACAGTAAAAATAAGTTACCTCCAATTTGAGAGGTTTAGAATGGAACGTAAAACGATAAATATATAGTATCTAACATATCCCCAATAATTTTTTATAATAACAATTATACCCTCAACCTTAATAATAAGCAGCAAGGCAATACAACCATTAACATATGTATTAAGGATAGAATAGTAATTTATTATTATTATACATACATTACATTCCATCTGTCTTCCAAACAACATTTCACTATATTACATTATGAACCATTCCATCTCTCTCAAACAACAATTTTCTAATATTACATCTATTTACATTTCATTCTATTATAAATCATTCTATTCCATTAAAAACTTTACGTCTAATTAGTCATACTATGCTACCTAAATTTTCAACTAAAGTGGAGTTGCCTCTTGATATATAGATATTGCTCCTATTCTATTAAAGGTGCACGAAATCATGGTAATGTTTTTATGAGCATGCTCACCAAGCATTTATTAGCACCACTTATTAGAATAATTTCACCTTCTTACAAGATGTTAGTTAACTGTCTTCATTGTAATATTTTGCAAGACTATTTCATTCATAATAATTTCATGAGAAAGTTCTACTCACACCAGAAAACTAAGGAGCTTCGGGGAAACATTGCAACATTTATTCAAATGGATGGTGAACCATTCCATGAGGCATGAGATCGCTTCAAATCTTTGTTATTCCAGTGCCCTCACCATCAATATCCACAACAAGTTCTCAATCAGTTCTTTTATGATGGGCTCACACAGCAAGGCCATAATACAATGGATAATGTAGCTCGAGGAGATATGGGAGAAAAGAAAACTGAGACTTATCAATTATTTGAGATTTTGGGTGCAAACTCTCAATAAAAGAGTGTCAGGGGAAGATGCCAAGGAGTTCATGAGTTAAGCTTCAGTTCTGAGATGGCTATGCAAATAGCCGAGCTGACCAAGAAGGTGAGGATGTTGAATGCTAGAGGGAGCACACCTATACCAAACCAAGAATTTTGTCTTGTATGTGGCATAATGGGGCATGGTGCTAATATGTGTCCATCGAGCTTTGATTTATACTAAGAGGGGCAAGAGCAAGTGAATGCCCTTGGTGACTTTCAACAAAGGTGAAGAATGATCATTTTTTCAGCACTTACAACCTCGGTTCACTACAAGAAAATCACTGAATAGTGGCGGGATATTACCAACGGAAACAAAGCCGACGCTATTTACCGACGGAACTACAAAATTCGTTAGTGAATACGGCGTTGTTTTCGAATATAGCGACGGAAAAATAAATCTGTCGGCAAAACTGGAGGAAAGGAATTTCGGGCAAAATCTCTGACGGCATATAGCGACGACTAAGCCTACGGCGTCGGCAAAAATTGCGAGAACGGTTCCCGCAATTTAATTGCTTCGGACATATACCGACGGAATTATTTCCGTCGGTATATTTACCGACGGAGTAGGAACTTTCGTTGGCAATAAATGCGGGACTGTTGTAAAATTGTTAAGCAACTTGATTTAGCGACGGAATTTATGTTCTGTCGCAACAGGAAATTGTTGTAAAGAGACAACTAGAAAACTTAAATATTGACGGAATAGATATTCTGTCGGGAAATCACATCCATTTGGGTAACCAAACGTTGTCGTTTGGGTGAAGACGATTGATAAACTTGAATCACTGACGGAATATGTATTCCGTCGGTGATTGTCGGTAACTGTCGGCAACTTGTGTCGTCGTTTTGTTGAAGACGACGATATAAATCGTAGAATACCAACGGAATTAGTGTTCCGTCGGTATTTAAGTTTCCACCGCTAAGAATTACCGCTCTTTTAGTGACGAAATTTGT
>JANIIA010030457.1:0-12454 GCA_027478495.1 Erythroxylum alaternifolium | reverse complement strand
GCTTAAATTGATTCTTGAGTGTGTGCTTTTATTTTATGTAGTTTGAAGGTAAAAATTGTTACAAATCAGTATTCATTGTACTAATTAATTTTTGAGAATAATTGATACTGTAAACTACCTTTTTTTATTGTAGGAGACTCAAGGAAAAGAAAGTCAAGAAGAAGATGTGGAATGAAAGAAGGATGAAGTGAAGTCAACGAGAGAATGAGGTGCAACAGGAAGTTCGCCGCGGCAAAGTGGATCTGTCTTCGCGACGAAACAAACAGGATCCAGGCTGAACTTTGGGAAAAGTTCGCTGCGGCAAAGATTAATTCTTTCGCCATGACGAACGAACCAACAACAGAGCAAAACCTTTCGAGAAAAGTTCGCCATGGTAAAAAACATTTGTTGCCACGGCGAAGCTTCGAAAACCCAGACCAATTTTACAAAAATCACCCACTGTGCGACTCGACCCAGTATCCTTCATTTAAAAACCTACCAAATTAGGTTATAGCTGACAGAGAGGAAAAAACACAATTTTGAACAAGCTTACAGAGGGTACACACACTCACGACTCTTCCTCTCTACTTGACCATCATCAATCACTTCTTTCCATTTTTTTTATCTCCACATTCACTATCTGCTCCTGCTACCATGGATGCTCTTGGTGGTTTTTGGTTATGAGTTCTCCCAAAGCAATACTTGGCTAAGCACCATTTCCTCTTGAAGATGTAGCAATGGCTTGAGTTCAATGGGCTTCAAAGGGGAGTAGTTTATTCCTATTTAACTAAATTGTTGTGAACTCCTTAGTTAGGATTTATGCTTTGTAGTTAGATTTTCTTGATTATAGTTTAATCATGTGATGAATAATATATTATGCTATTGGGTTTATTGATGTAGAATTTAGAGCTTGAATATATGAAGTCTCATGTATGTCATTTCGTGATTTTGTTAATTCTCTTTTATCTACCTAGTTGTGTTTGATATTAAGATGATACTTGATCACCAAATTGACCATTTGCATTAACTTACCCTTTGCACTCACTAAGATGCATTCAACAAGGTTTTAAGAAATGGAGTTCATTGATTAAAACCTTAGACTTAAAGAGTTCTTTAAGGTTTATCATTTGGAAACTTAGTGATTTTTATTCCCGCGAAGATTTATTTTAAACTATGATAGCCAAAGCTCATTTTTCAAGAGAATTTTATCATATTTGATCATTATTTTAACCTTCGATTTCTTATTCCCAAAAATCCAAAAGTATTTTTTTACATACTTCCCTTTCAATTAGTTTAATTTTTTTAGTTCTCCAAAGAACCAGAACTCCCTTCCTAACCAATTTAGTTGCATTTCATAACCTTTAGGCTAGCTTAGATCCATTGTGTTAAGTTCCAATTAAGTGAGACGACTTGAGGTTGCATTCTATATTGCAATCCTTGGAATTCAATTTTTGATTCGACCTCCAAGGGTAAAACCGAAAGATGAAGCGAATCAATGGTCTCCATAACATCATCAACATTCAAATAAATCATTTGACAAAGAATAGAAGAAAAAAGTTGACAGAAAATTGAATAACAAAACTCCTGCTCTTCTTTGCCAAAATCTGGAAATTTTGGTATTGATGTGCTATTTTGCCCAATCTTGATGATAATCCTTGATTTCAATCCTTCTTCAAGGCTCCAAACATATGTTCTTCACTCCAAAGATGGTCTTTCTATAGAAAGTTTTCATGCTCTACCAAGATGGAGGCTTAATGATGCTTAAATAGTCCAAAAATCTAAGTTTAATGAATCCTCACATATTGTCTCGAATTATGATTCCCACGATTATGGAAATTGGTCACATATGCACTCCTCTTTTCTTCTCCTCTTAATTTCTAGCTCAATCTCCATGTTGCTCCATCTTCCTTCCTCCACAACAAATAGTCAATTCTTACCCTAAATTAATATCAGATACAAAAGAACAACAATGGAAATCAAATTAAGCAAAACTATACAAAATGAATCCTAAACTCTAACAAAAATCATCAAGTATGCAAGAAAAAACATGCCAATTACATAGAAAAACATAGACTAATGCACACCTATCAATGACTCATCATGAACGTACCATATCTAATAGTGTACGATTTCTCCTCTCAAAAACTCCATTTTGTTGTGGAGTTGTAGGAGGAGACCATTGTGAGAGAATCTCATTCTCTTTCAAGTAACCAAGAAACTGGTGGTCCAAGTATTCACCACCTCGATCTGATCTAAGTGTCTTAATACTTTGCCAGTTTGTTTCTCTACCTCTAATCTAAATTCTTTGAACTTTTCAAATGATTCAGACTTTTGTTTCATTAAGTACACATAACCATATCTAGAATGGTCATCTGTGAATGTAATGAAATAGGAGAATCCACCTCTGGCATTTGTGGATATAGGCCTACATACATATGAATGTATTAATTCTAATAACTCACTAGAACATTGTCCCTTTCCTTTAAAGGGTAGTTTGGTCATCTTTCCTAATAAACAAGATTCATAAGTTTTATATGATTCATAATCAAAAGGATCCAAATATCCTTCTCTATATAATTTTGCGATTCTAGTTTCATTGATATGGCCTAACCTACAATGTCATAAATAAGATGGAGTTTAGTTACTTAATTTTCTTTTCTTACTATTCATATTAAGAATTAGCCTTCAAGATCTAATTCATACAAACCATTTGTAAGCAATGTAGATCCATAATAAACATCATCTTTATATAAAGAACAATTGTTATCCTTAATTATAAAGACAAATCCATTCCAATCCAAATAAGAAATAGAAATGATGTTTCTTGTAATAACAGGAACATAATAACAATTATCAAGTTCTAAAATAAGGCCCGAAGGCAAAGTTAAACTACAAGTTCCTACAGTTAATGCAGCAATTCTTGCTTCATTGCCAACTCGCAGGTCCACTTCACCTTTTGTCAATGATCTACTCCTTGTTAACATCTGCATGTTATTACATATATGAGAACCATAACCAGTATCTAATAACCAAGAATGTGGAACAGAAGTAGAAAGATTGATCTCAATCATAAACATACCTAAAGAGACAACTTCCTTAAGTTTCTTATCTTTCAATCTAGCAAGATAGGATAGGCAGTTCCTCTTCTAATGTTCATTAACTCCACAATAAAAACATATGCCCTTGTTATTGCTCTTCTTCTTGACACCTGCTTTGGCTTTTAGTACATTAGTAGAAGCCTTATGTTTCTTGTTATTATTCTTCTTAAAGCCCTTTTTCTTGCTTTTAGAAGAACTAACAAGAAGTACAGAACTGGGTTCCTTCTTAAGGCACCCTTCTGCAGTCTTAAGCATGTTCAACAGTTCAGGCAATGTCATTGCCTTCTAATTCATGTTGAAGTTTAGGACGAATTATGAAAAGCTTGAACTCAGAGACTACAGCAACAGATCAATGCTTAACTCATGGTCCATAACAAAACCTAATTGGGCTAATTTTTCAATATACCCAATCATCTTTAGCACATGAAGGTTGAATGAAGATCCTTCTGCCATTTTGCATTGAAATAGTGTCTTGGAGATGTGATATCTCTCCACCTTACATTGTGCACCAAATAACTCCTTAAGATGTAGTATCATAGTAGGTGTATCCATGTTCTCATGCTGCCTCTGAAGTTGAGGAGACATGCAAGCTAACATCACACATGCAGCTTGTTCAACGTCATCATTATAACACTAATATTTCTCCCAATCTTCATTAGTTGCATCTGAACAAGGTTCTGATTGAGTAAGAGTATCAAGAACGTACAACTTCTTCTCTTGCCTAAGAACTATTCTTAAGTTTCGTAGTTAATCTAAAAAGTTGGGTCCAATTAGCTTGTCAACATCTATGATGCTCCTCAATGTCAAGTTGATAGTCATTTTCAAATTCAATAACTGAAAAAACATAAAAGGAGTATATATTAGTTTATATCCAAAATCAAATAAAATAAGAATTTTAAAATTATTTGATTACTCCCACTATTTTATTCAAAATAATAGCCCTCACTATTATATCAAAAAATGATCAAATAATTTCTTAGTGGGCTAGGATCCTATATAAAATTAATTGATATTAAGTTTGCTAAACAAACCAAATTAAATTAAATTAGGTAGAAAACAACTTTTTAATCACATCTCATATGACTTCTAGAACCGTTAGGTGACAACTTTTGCTAAAATATATCACATATATTATTCTTAACCCTGCTTCTAAATCTATATAATCATGAGTTTACTCATCTGAATCATACAATTTTAGTTAAGTAGGACCCATTAATTTAAGATAAAACATATCTAGGTTATAGTGATCTTAAGTTGACTCAATAAGCCAAACTATAAACAAAATTCTAGTTTTATTCTAAAATAATGGAAGGCAACCATCATGTTCCTAATGTGCATTTAATAATTTATTAAGGGGTTTAAAATTTCAAAAATTTTTGGTCTCATCAAAATAATATAATCTCATTATATTTATAATTTCAAACATAATCTGATTATGAAAGAAATTATTTAAAACTTTTGCTTGATTCAAATTGTTGATTTGATAACAGTTTCAATTTAATAATTCAACTCTTGAAAAAATTAAAGTAAACTCCAAAACCTTTCCTAATAAAATCCCTTTGAAAATAATGTTCAAATTTTGGTAAAATATTTTCAATTTTATTAGGAGTATAATTAATTTAATCTCTATTAAATTAATAAAATTGAAATTTTAATGTTTTTATAAAAACATTTAAAAAATATTTCAAAAGGTTGCCTGGTGCGTGCACTGATAGTCTGAGGCTAAACTACTGCACGCGCCTGCAGTCAACACACCATTGATTGGTGCCTGCAATGCATGTGCTAGTCACGTTAGCAAGTGACAATGTGCGTAGATGATGGGCGCGTGTATCGTCTTCTCCACGAAGCTTAGCATCAAACCCAGTTTCTGAAAAATTAACTCCTCTCTCCCATGATTCTAAGCACCAATCCCACAATCCAACGTGTTCCCACGTTTACCCAACCATTGGGTAGTGCTCCATGACCTTCCACAATGATGTACCGTGGTCTTCATGCCTCCACTACAAGAGTTAAGACATTTAGTGACAATCTTTTTGTGACTAACTATTGTTTCGTCACAAATATGAGGTTTTTTGTGACAAGACAATTGATTGACACAATTATTTGGATTATCTGTGATGATTTATATTTTGTCACTAATACGATGGTAATTGTGACAATTTTGTTCCTTTCACAATCAAATTGTCACTATTAATATATTAATAGTGTTAAATTTTATTTTCTCACTAAGTTTTGTCACTAAAAGCCTATGAAATTTGGTGCCAAAATAATTTTGGCGGGAATTAATTGTAATTGTAACAAAACATATGTTGGTAACTAATATTTATTGTTTTGTTGTAACAAAACATATTTTGGTCACTAATATTGTTTTCTTATTATGACGAAACGGTTTGTCATCACACAATATTTTACTTGTTGTGACAAAAAATTTTGTCAATTAATATTCAATTAATTAGGGTCTACTTCATATTGTCACAATAATCGAACTATAACTATAGTCACTATGATTCATCATTTAGTGACAAAATTGTTGCGACTAACTATTGTTTCATCACAAATACGAGTTTTTTTAGTGACAAGACAATTGATTGAAATTATTGTTTGGATTATCTATGATGCTTTAGATTTTTGTCATTAATACAATGGTCATTGTGGCAATTTAGTTTCTTTCACAATTAAATTGTCACTATTAATATATTAATAGTGTTAAATTTTATTTTATCACTAAGTTTTGTAACTAAATGCCTATGAAATTTGGAGGTAAAATAATTTTGGCGGGAATTAATTATAATTATGACAAAACATATATTGGTAACTTAATCAACTTTTTGTTACAAAAGTTATTGTAAATATAAACGTAACAAATTAATAATAAATGTTTGTTGTTATAATAACATATTAAAATTAACCACTCTAAAGATAAATTATGTCATTATTGTAAAAATTTTAGAGACCAGAAACTACTTGTCATAACTTTTTCTTTAATATGATTATTTGCAAACAAATTTAAATATTTTCAAATAAAATATTCAAACTATATATATTAATAATCTAAAAGTAATATTTTACATATCAATAGATATTTGGTATACATAACTTTGAAATTTCATCAAAAAATAAAAAAATAAATGTTTAAATATAATAAAAATGTTGTTCCAAAATATTAAACAAAAATCTTAACCTATTGAAATTAAAAACAAAGTTCTTGTTAATGCTCAATCATTGTCTTCGTAACCTTCCTCATTTTTACTTACTGAATTTGTTTCATCATCATTTATAAAAGAATCTTCATCACAATCAGTTTCGTCATCTTCTCCAACACTCATAGTATCAATATTTAACAAATTTCTTTCAATAGTTGCAGCATCTAGATCAGATATATCCAAAGATATTGTATTAGTATCATCGTCTAAAGTAGATTCGTGAAGTGTAAAGCTAAAATATTCGTTTTCTTGGCATGGCTTATCTCCTATATCATCATCAGGAAGATCATACAAATCATGAGGCTTTGTCTTAACGACAACCTGCCAATTGAGCTCCTTAATATCTCTTACATAGTAAACTTGTTTAGCTTGAGAAGCTAAAACATATGATTCATCAGTTTTCAACTTGCGTGTGACATTTACCACAAGAAACCCAAACTTGTCGACCTTATATCCCCTTTTATGATATACATCCCACCAGTTAGCTTTAAATAAAATTATACTATTTTCCCATGATAATTTAATTGTATGATATCTATCAAAACACCAAAATAATCCAAATTGCCTGTATTCAGATCACCTTTTATAAAAATTCCACTGTTTTGTGATTTCAATTGCAAATCTATGTCCTTTCTGATAAACCTCCAATTGTTAATGAGGAAGCTTTTATACTGATAAACTCACTTGTCTGGCCCATAAGCTAAATGCAATAATTGATCACTAACCATTTTTATCATGCAATTCGATGACCTATCATGAGTAATGAACATTAAATATTTATATTATATAAATTATAATTTATAAAAAGTTATAGGTGAAAATATACTTATGGTACTTACATATTTCTTGAACCACTGATGGAATTCTTTTTGATATCTTCTTTCTACATTTCTAGGATGCTCCCCTTTGAGTTATTCTTTATGCATGCTTCACATTAAAAATAAGTATAAAATAAATTATATAAAATGACTAATTCCAAAAGTTGAGAGAACTTACTCCATAAACTCTCTGATTTCTTCACAATTTTCTAGCACATACATTCTAGCTTGAGCCCATTCAACTAAGCTCAACTCATCATATTTTTTCCCGAGAAAAGGCCTACCAGCTTATGTGAAAACTTAAAACCCAGAATGAGAATGAGCATCACTTCCCTCATCATTTCTTTCAACACGATTAAACCTAGTTTCAGTTCCATACAAGTAGTTGAACAAAAATGCATGCATTCTTGCACAATATATGCCTTAGCAATTGATCCTTCTAGATGCACCTTATTTTTCACATATGATTTAAGCCTACGCAAATATCGTTCTATAGGATACATCCATCGATATTGTACTAGCCCAGCAAGTTTAGCCTCACTCACAAGATGAATGGTTAAATGCACCATTATGTCAAAAAATGAGGGAGGAAATGTTTTCTCTAATTTACAAAGTGTAAAAGGAATTGATTTTTCAAGTCTCTCCAATTCATGAAAATGCAAAATTTTAGCACATAACTCTCTTAAATAAGTACACAACTCAAGTAATGCTTCGTACACCCCTTTACCCAGTAACCCACGTATAGCCAAAGGGAGATATCGATGAAGAAATACATGACAATCATGACATTTCATTCTAAAAACTTTGCATTTAGTAAGACTCAAACATCGAGAAATATTGGAAGAATAGCCATCTGGAACGTTTAGATCAATTAAGAACTGAAAAAGTGCTCATGTTTTAACTTTAGATAGTGTATAACATGCAGGGTGAAACGCATACCTACCATCACTTGTGGGAGTTGCGTAAATCTCAGGACATATACCTATAGATTCTAAATCAAAACAAGTATTTATAATATTCTTTGTTTTCCCCTCAATTTTCAACAAAGTCCCAATTATGTTATCATATACATTTTTCTCGATATGCATGACATCCAAATTATGTCGCAACTTAAGTGTTCTCCAATATGAGAGTTGAAAAAAATACTCTTTTTTCTCCAATTTCCAAGTAATAAAGCATCTCCATGCTTTCTTTTCCTTACAAGCTTTCCAAAATTCACCTATTTTATGGAAGTAAGAAAAAAAAGAATATAGATAAAATATACACATAATTTAAAATCAATCAAACTTCACATGAGAAAATTAATTATATTATTCAACAACATCATCCCTTGATAATTTTTTGACGCACTTCGATTTTCTTTAGTACCATCAAATGCTTTAGCATTTTTCCTCCAAGAATGATTAGTTGGTAAGAAGCGACAATGACCAAGATAGCATGTTTTACATCCATTTTGAAGCCTACAAGAAGATGTTTTAAGATTACAAACAGGACATGCTAACTTGCCTTTGGTGCTCCAACCTGATAAATTACTGTAAGCTAGAAAATCATTTATGGTCCATAATAGAGTTGAATGTAACTGAAAATTACTTTCTGAAAATGCATCATATGTCTCTACACCTATCTCCTAAGGGAATTTCAACTCATCAATCAACAACTCTAAGTATACATCAATATCATTTCCAGGAGCTTTTGGACCAAGAATCAAAAGTGACATCATAAAATAAGCATCTTTCATATAGAGCCATGGTGGAAGGTTATAAGGAACTAACACAACTTGCCATACACTATAAAAAGTGCTCATATTCCCGAATGGGTTAAAACCATCACTTGCTAAACCAAGTCTAATATTACATGGTTCTGCTGCAAAAAAGGGATGCACGGTATCAAAACTTTTCCAAGTTGGAGAATCCACTGGATGTCCCATAAAATCATTATTACATGGTTTTTCCTGATGCCATCTCATATATTTAGCAAAACTAGATGACATGTATAATCTTTGCAAGCGAGGAGTTAACGAAAAATATTGCAAGACTGTTTGCGGAATCTTTTTCCTACAGTCATGCTTATTAATGATATTCCTAATTTTCCCATTATTCTTCCATCTATATTCACCACAGTTGGACAAGATTCAACATTCTCATATTTATTTCTATAAAGCATGTAATCATTTACACAAACATCTATCTTCTCATATGAAAGCCCTATATCTCAAGAAACTTTCTTACAATCAATATATGAGCTAGGAACTTTATTACCTATAGGAAACCATTGAAGCATTCCATAAACTGCATTTGCACTAATCCCATAAAGACATTTCCAATTCAATACTTCAATAATGAATGATAGTATGGAAGATTCCTTACAGCCAAGATATAACTCTTGCTCTAATTCTCTTAATAATCTATAAAACTTAGTAGCTTCCTTATTTGGACTGGTGGTGCCACCTCTGATAGGATCATCAACTTCTTCATTTAGATCATAAGAGCTATCCCTCGCAAGATCATGTAACATATCACGCATTCCATCATCATTTTCACTTTTATTACTTTGATTACTATCATTGTTTTCATTAGAATAATATCGTAGAACCTCTTCATGATGGTACCACTGCTTATAGTTTCTGTTTATCCCATTTAACATCAGATGTTCATAAATTGATTGTATTGTCCTAAATAAATTAATGTTGCATTTTTTACAAGGACAATGAACTACTCTTCTTTCATCAAAATGTCTAAATGCAAAATCTAGAAATTCATTAACTCCTTTTTCATATGGTGGTAGTGCTCTATTAGAAATTTCCATCCAAGTTTTGTCAATCATCATTGTCATATAATACAAATTAATTGAATGGGTTCAGCAAAATTTGACACAGAACTTGCTAAGATAGGGAACTTTATAAGCATTAATATTTTCAAATAAACATTAAGACATTGCTAAGAAGAAATTAAAATACACCCATGAATAAGCCAGGCTTGGTTAGCTGAAAGACCCAAATGAGGCAAAAGAGAGAAGGCGATAGAGAGAGAGAGAGATAGAGGGAAAACCTGATGAGCTTTAGCTTTGGTAGTGGAGGAGAGGAGATAAATTCATGTATATATGTGTTTACTTGTTTGATCTACTAGTGTGAGTACAAGGATTTGGAGGTATTACAACTGATGCCTGAGTGACGACATTATTTTCACTTGTGCATAATCGACCCAGGCTTAAGCTTAATGGATCTTGCCTTATTTGACAGAATTCACTGTTACCAAAACTGTTGTCTGAGGTGGTGGCTTTGTCGTTCTACATGGCTGATCGTCAGAGGAGGTGAAATTCGATCGATTCCCCTAGTGGCAGGTTGATGTTAAATGTTCTTGAGAATTGTAAATTTTGTTATCTTGGATTGTTAGATATGGTAAGTTTAGAATCCGAAGAAGAATAAGAAGGGTAGTTGCATTAAATACAAGTTAACAGTTTTGTTTTCATATTGGAGAATTGAGGTGTTTATCTATATGTGTAAATGAAGAAGAATAAGAAGGATGGGGTAGTAGTATTGAATAAAAATTAACAGTTACACCTGGGTTACGTGGGAATGGACACGCGTGCCTAATCTATTATAAAGGGAATGGACACAAAGGAAGTATCATATGATGAAATAAATATAAAAAAAATTAGGTATTCATTTAGATTAATAGAAAACATTCAATAATTCAAATACAAATTATCATTATAAAATATTTAATAATTAAAAATAAATAAAGATAGAAATTTAGAGATTTTTATAAGACAAATTATAAGTTTATGTTTTTATTAAACATTAACAATAAAAGAAAAGAAAAAGTTTTTAATCAACTAAAACTTCTTGTCTTTATCTCTCACAAGTCAAAATATATTGTTAATGAAATTTGATTATTCGACAATTGAATGTTTAACATTTTTATAAGAAGTAAAATCGCAAGGTTATTATATGCTATCCTTTTTAAAGAGAAAAATATACATTAGAATTTATATATTAAATTTATTTTAAAGTTATTTATATTAAATTTGTGATTAATAGAATATTGAAGGAAATTAAAACACTTTCAAGGAATGCGATCCCTTAGCAGAGACTACATCATTGCTAATCACAGGTTACAATGTTATCTTTTTTTGTCTATCTTACTTCTATTTACTAACATTTTTCCTTTTCTGCTCTAAAAATACATAATCTACATTTTCTTAAACAAAACCAATAGTCCTCACTATATGCAATGACTTTGAAGAACAACATGGCCTATAATTGTTGTTGCACAGTCTTCGTTTCCTACAGTACTCGCATTGCGAGACAAAGATACCATAAAAAATTGTAATTGTTAATGCTCATCTAAGTTTGATGATCTCTTTCATACTTGATTCGACTATCTTATCTAAATTGTCTTCTTGGTTTGCATTCATAGATGTTGACGTATTTTTATTACCTAATAAAGCTTAATTTTGTCATTATTGTACAAATTTTAAGAACTAAAAATTACGTGTCAGTTTTTCTTTAATAATATCATTTACAAAAAAATTTAAATATTTTCTTATAAAATATTCAAACTACATATATTGATAATCCAAAGTAATACTTTACATATCAATAGATATTTGGTAAACAAAACTTTGAAATAGATATTTATTTAAAATTTTTAAATAAAATCAATTATTTTTATTAGATGAATAAAATCAAAATTATTGTAACTATCCCACTAACATAATATTTTATGATAAATGTATTGTAAAAATATTTAATCTGATTTTAAATTTATAAAATATAAAATTTTATTATAAAAATTAAATTATGAAAAAATTTAAAAAATCTTACATGAAATAATTTTTTTTCAAGATTAAAAAATTGGATTGATAGAGGAAAATTGAAGAACTACGTTAGGAGAGTAATTAATTGTCAAATAAAATGACAACGCAGTAATACAATTAAACCAATAGGAAAAAACGAAACAGAAAAAGAGGAGTTGACACACGCAAGAAGAGGAACCGTGAATACAACAATTTTATGGCAATATGGCAATATTACAAAGCTATAATCAACTACACGTAGACAACCATCGAGCCTTAGGTGCCAAACAACTTAGAAACACTGCAAAAGTTTGATGATTTCTTTCAAACTTGATTCGACTATCTCATCTAAATTGTCTTTTTACTTTGTATTTATAGATGTTGTTATACTTTTATTCCCTAATAAAGCTTAGTTTTATTATTATTGTACGAATTTTAGGGACTGAAAACTACGTGACTCGATTTTTCTTTAATATTATTTATAAACAAATTTAAATATTTTCTTATAAAATATTCAAACTACATATATTGATAATCCAAAAGTAATATTTTACATATC
>JANIIA010030340.1:0-12462 GCA_027478495.1 Erythroxylum alaternifolium | reverse complement strand
AAAACCGGGAAGATGTCATGTATGCATGTACAAACATTTCATGTGCAAGAATTCACTCATTTGCTATGCATGTGCATCTATGAATGCATGCATATGTCACTGTACACTTATCCACTCCTATTCATGACAATAGGTGAGGGGATGTTACATGCAATATATTACTATCATATGGACTTTATCATACAAATCTAAATATATACATGATAAAGAATTGCCTTTAAATATTTATGTCATTAAAATAAAATAAACCAATTGGTTAAACCAAAAGTCTTTCAGTTGCACTGAGCTAGTAATTTAAGTATCTTATACGATATGACCATATGATGACCGTGTCACAACTAGGATAGTGGTTTAATGAGTGATAAGATTCTCTATAGTTAGTACCTGCTTAAATCTTTCATCTTTAATCTCAATTATCATCATAATTATGAGAAATTGGCTAAACACATCACTGGATCTTTTATGAGAACTTATTTCCTTTTTGCATGCCTAGGCTCAAATGTTTTACAGTAAATTATTGTCTAAATAATGTAAGGAACTATAGTAAGATTATTAAAGAAATTCCAATCCATATAATCATTTCCACTAAATGAAAAATATTTTATGAGTTACATTACTACGTTGGAATCTTTCCAATCTTAAAATAATATTGTTCTAAGTAAAATTATCTTAACTAGAATTTACTTATAAAGTTAATAACCTTGTAGCCTTGAACTCAAATATTAACTCATTCATAGAATAATGGATATCTTCAATACTTCACAAGTATCAGATATCTCAAATACTAAATAGCTTTAATACATTATTCATGTACTTGTTAGAGTAGTGCTTTAAAGGCAATCACCTTTAGCACTTTTGTACAAATTTAATTTTGATTAATAAAGTGAAAGGCAAATTTTCATTAGTTTGATGTTCGTTTATTTATAAATTGATATCGATCTTAAATTGAATCAATGAAGTTCTATCACGTGTAATTATGTTAGTATCTAAATTTTTCCTAGTCATAGGATTAATAAGATAAGACATTATTAATCCGAATAGTCTAGCACATGTTATACTCATTGATTTGATCAAGCAGTGGATCTCATAAACTGTAAGAATAAGATGTTTAGAGTTAACATATGGATGCTTACTAAGAGTAGTAAGTACATCGGATGATCCGTTATGAGATAATCATATAGATGATCTATCAAATGTCAATGATTAATCTCATCATAGTAATGGTGCAAATATCCTTAGACTTGAGTTACTTAAGGATATCTTGGATACTGATCCTGTGCTTTGACATCATTCCATACTGCCTCAAGACGAGGTCACTCATAAGAAGGTGATTAGGTATAACTATTAGTATTCAAAAGTAATTGGATAACCAATAAAGAATTCACCACTCCTGATAGAAGGAGATGATACCCACGACCTCTTTTTTGGGTCAATACTTTGGAGTCTCTAGAGAGTAGTTATGTGTAATGAAGAGAGCCTTCATTGACACATAGAGTAATGAGATCCCAGGACAAGAACTAACATCACTGGGACTAAATGTGTCGTAGTCAGTCTAGTGGGAGTTGACACATAGCCCATACTCCAAACCAAGTAGGGTATAGTATGGTGAAGCAATGAATTACACGATAATTATCTATGGAAACGTTTGTAAGTCAGATAATTAACTATCGAAGAGTTCGTGTGTTAATCCATTTATATTCTAGTAAATTGGCATCATAAAACCTTCATGATTTACTTGATTTAAGAGTTAATTCAAGTGGCATAAAACCATCCATGAGTTACTCGAATTAACAGTTAGTTCAAGTGCCTAAAATAACCAGGAACCTAAGGTTCACACGCATAAAAAATCGGATGAAAAACAAAGTGTATTGTTGTTTAAACCATAATCGTGGCCTAGGGCTCAACAGATTTACATGAGTGAGTTCTTCACTTATGTAAAAATAACAGGGCTAACCAATTCTTACACACTCAAGTGAGAGGATAAGGGGTCTAAAAGTGTTATAAAGTGAGAGAGAAGTGGCTTGAGTCTTGTTCATGTAATTTATGCAACTGTTGCATGAATCAAAGTGTATGCAACATATTCTTAATCTTTCTTTCCATTTGAGCATCTACTTGAACTCATCTAGTTTGGTGCTCAAACTAACCTTAGACATTGTTTCTTCTTCCTCTTTTAGTGTTCTTGCGTGATCAAGGAAGGGTTTGGTGTTTGCAACAACCCAAATAAGGAGAAGAATCAAGAAAGGAGGAGAATTAAAAGGTACATGTACTGAAATTTCATATTCGTATATTGTGAGCATACATGCATCTATGTTTCTGAAAGTTTGGGGATATCATGTGGTCAGAATTAGATTTCGACACTTCCACTGCATTATTATGCATGTGATGCATGAATCCATGGCTAACCCAACAATACTTGAACTAGAATAGGTAAACAATTTCACACATTCATCTTTATAGATCTAATTCCCAATTTTAAGTTGTTACCTTTTCTTATCTAGCAAGTGTTGTTCTAAGACAAATTTATTTTCAACATTTCAAAATATGAATTATTGTTCTCTATACAAGCAATATGTCCCTACATACTCCTAATAAAGAGGTCATCTATACTCCTACTAACCTTCTTATAGGCATGATAAATTCACAATCATCTATAAAACAAACTCATTGAATTCATTATGAAAGTAAATATTCTAACATCTTGTAGCATTTTCATTTATACATCAAATGTATTAACAATGGCACTAGTTCTAATTAGATTGTTATAAGATTAGAGCCTTTTAAATTTGATCTTACTCCCACTACTTATCTTGAGAACCATTATTCTAGTCTGCAAGAAAAATGGAGTTTAGCGACGTAATTTACTGATAGAATGAGAAGGTTTTCCAACTGTGAGCTAAGTTAGCGGTGAAATTTACCGATGGAATAAGTCATAGGAGAAACGATCGTAGGTAATAATTGGCGTCGATTACAATTTTCCATCACTAATTTACTGACCAATAGTTTTTGTTCCATCATTATATTTAGCGACAGTAATTTCTGTGTTGCCAATAAATTTAGCGACGAATAATTTTTTCAGTCGAGAAATTTAGCAATGGATAAGTCATTTCTGTTAGTAAACTAACCTATGAATTTTCATTTATATCGGTAAATTCACAACTAACCTTACTGATGAATTTTAGTGGTCCATCGATAAGTTCATTGCATTTTACCGACATATTTTGTTTTTCCATAGGTAAATTTACTGATATTATTTTTAATATTTTCTTGGCATTTAATTTTATTTGATAATCTTATGATTGATGTGTAATTTATATAGTTATCAGTTATCTGTTAATAATATTTTGATTTATTTCGATATTTAATTTTTTAAAATAGAAAGTTGATTGATGATATAAAGTAAAAATTATCTTAATTGATAATAAAAATTATTATGTACAACAATAAGTATTTAATTCATACAAAATGACTACAACTATGCTATTCATTTGGTGAATGCGGATGCTTTAAATGCTGCCCTTCCCCTTCAACTCATCCATCTCATTACAGAGCTGGGCTATGTACTCCATCAATTGTTGCAACTGAGTTGTCAGTGTCAGTGCTGTGCTACGAAGCTCATAGACTTTATTGGATGTGGACCGTCTACTAGATTCTGTTGTACTGTATATGGAGGATTGCGAATAACATGTGTTTGCAAATGAACCTAAGTTGAAGATCCTTCCAGGACGGTCTCTAGCACCCACTGCATGAAGATAGGTTTGACTTTCATCAACATTTTCAGACTATTGAAACTGTCGTTGAATGCTTTCTTATATTTGGTGCTATCAAAAGGCAATGTTTATGTTAATAACTGATAATTATTACGCATAAATTTCACATACATTTAGTTCTCTACATCTGGTGTTGACAAAGGCCACACTGTCATACTTCTTAGTGTGAGTGTACAAAAAGAGCTGACGGAGTGTAGGCCTCTTGCCTATAGACTTTTCCTTCATCAGAATAAAATGTTATAAGTGAACTACATTTTGCGAAAATTTTGGAATAATTTCCTCTATTTTTATGATATTTACCTCCTGTTGAATAAAGAAAGTAACTCAACAACATAACCATATATAGCAACAAACATTTATAACATTATTATTATCTATAACACACATATTTTCATTCCAAAATTTACTCATCAAATTAAATTGAAATACATCAAAGTAAAAAAATCAGCATATAAGTGTAAAATGTAGATACTTACAGGTTTCTCTACATGCTCATGGTGGGTAATACATCCTCCAGTATGTACGAGAAAACTCTCTCTCACTGGTCCTCCACGTCTGTTAGTAAAATTATGCTTTAAAATGGACATTGCCTCGAGTAATATCCAATACTGCTGCCAACTACTCCATATTTCTTCAAAAATATAAAGAGGTCGTACATCAGTCTTGTGTACCAAACCAACAAATCCTCTATAATGTGTACGAGCTCGTCTCTCCCATACTTTATAAATAATCGAATCAAATTCAAAATCCTAAAAAATTTCTAAAAAAAGAAAAAAACATATGATAAGTACTTATAACCTACAATATATATCTATTTAACATACAAAAAATTACAAAAAATATATTTTTTGTACCTCAAAATCTTGATAATAAAATTCCTTTGTTGCCTGCGAGATATTTTTCCATATATAACCCTCAAGATCAATCTTCTCCTGGAATTTGTATGTCATGTTTCTTAAGCACGGTCCAAACTGAATCAACTTAATATAAAAACAATTTTATATCATTTTTAAATTTGGATTTATAACTTAATTATAAATATATGGTGTTTTATGTATTTTCATTTACAGATTGCTGACAATTATGATGTAAGTTCTTCCATCAACTCCTTCAACTTCAGGCTGGAGGGCGCCTCCTTCATTTACATTGTTTACCCCTGATATCTCTGTCAGTATATGGGTGGTGGATGGTGTAGTAGTAAGTACGAAAGGTGATGCCTCATCGGCAACTGTAGTAGCTGGAAGTACAACATCTGATTTTTTATAACTATGGAATGTGACGCTTCAGCTAAAAAGTAACTGGCTCCAAATTGTGGTCTGAAACTTAGTCACGTCATGTCCTATTTTCTCTTTGATGACATATTTTAACCTGAACTTAATATTTTATTGAATATTACAAAAATATAACAATTTTAATTCAATATATAACAATATATTGTTAATTTAATAATTGATTTATTAAATACAATATTCTATTACAAACATAAATTAATCGCTATCAATATTTAATTGTAAATCAAAATCATCATCATCTTTTTTTTGAAAAATTAGAATCAAACTCAGACTCCTTTTCAAATCTCTTGCCCTCCTCATCCTCTCCAGATGAAATTTTAACATATTCATTATTTGGATCGTTCAAAGGTTCATTCTCTTCATATGTAACAGATGCATTTATTTCAAAACATTTTCCTCAAACGATTCACTTTCAATTCTCTGTTCTCCTTTTCTATATGATTCTAAAACACCTCTAAGTTTAACTTTGCAAATGGCCAACCAATCTGACTTATCTCATTATAAGCTAGGAAAAGGGATGTAATACACCTGGATCGCTTTCGTCGCCAACATGAAAAGTTCAAATTGTCTAAATCTTCTTTGCTGGTTGATTTCAACTAGATTGTATCAACTATGTACTTTTATACCAACATTAGGATTTGGATCAAACCAGTCACACTTAAATATCACACTTTGCTTTATTGGCAATGCAGGGTACTCAATGTCAATTCTCTCAATAATTTTACCATAGTAATCCATCAATTCTCCGTTTATGCAAACCCCACTATCCATTAATGAAATACACCATATAAGATTTGATCATTCACAAAGGTCTTTTTGCAAGATCACATATAAACTTGTTATCTATTGAATTTTCTAAGGCCTACACAAAAGAAATTATCATATTAAATAGTATAATGTCATTTGAACACTTTAATCTTATAATTCAACCATTTCAATAATTGTAAGTGAAAAATTACATATTTATCGAACCATCAAGGAAAGTGTCTTCCAACTTCTTTATTGATATCAATCTATGTTTTTTTGGGTATTAGCTCGCATAACCATTAGTTGTATAATCTAAAAACATTGTACTGTATTTCAGTTGTGAATAACACTAAATTTTAAAACCCAAATAATCAATTTTAACTTACTGCAAGAAAGGTTGAACTTCTTAACGGTTCAATAAAATGTAACCATAGGCAGCCTCAATTTCTTCCTCTGTTAACATTCTTCTTATTGAACATCTATATGTTTGTCCATGATATGTGAAAATAGATAAGCTACCATCGGCATCACTCGTTCCTCCCCATCGTCATTACAAGGGACTTTTCTTTCTCTTGTATAAACATGCGGCTCAAAATAAAGTGAACAAAATGTACTAGCTTCCTTCACTAAATAAGCATTACATATTGAACCTTCAACTCTAGCCTTGTTTTTGACATTTTTCTTCAAGAGATGCAAATACTTGCATTAGCGAATAGTGTTATTATAATTTAGTTATTAAAATATGTTATTACTTCAATTACAATCATTTTTGTTGAATTACCTATCAAACGGATACATCCATCAATATTGAACTTAATTGGCAAGTTTAGCCTCGTGTGATAAATACACAGGTAGATGCTCCATACAGTCAAAGAAGCTTGGAGGGAAAATTCCTTATAATTTGCACAAAATTATTGAAAATTTTCTTTCTAGTATTTCCATTTTAGCCAACTTGATTTCAGATGATGTTAAACTTTTGAAAAACAAACTTAATTATGTTATAACTTCCCAATCCTTATTTGATAGCAACTCCCAAAATGCAATAGAAATTAGCCTTTGCATAAATACATGACAAGTTTGAAACATAACCATCGGGAAAATTTAGACTTTTCAACCATTCACACAAAATTTCCTTTGATTTTTTGTCCAGAGTGTAACATAATTTCATATATTTACTGATGCAAAGATCTTTACGCAACTCATTCCTTCTACAAAAAAGTTTCAAATTAGCTCGTGATTTTGTATTGTCTTTTGTCCTCCCTTTAATGTTCGTTATGGTATTGAACAAATTGTCAAAATTTTTTTTCAATATGCATCACATCTAGATTATGACATATCAAATTAGTTTTTCAATATGGCAAATCCCAGAAGATGCTTTGTTTTCTCTAACCAAAGTTTTTATTAATACTTGTATTAACTTCATCAGCTTCAAATTTTGTAACTTTCAGCAACCCTAATTCATCAATCTCCTGCAATATCTCTTCACCAACTTTGTGAGGGGGGAGGAGATATTTGTACCATCCTATTTTTTATGAACTTTTGTTTATTATGTCTAAATGGATGATTTGGAGGAAGAACTTTCTTGTAGTTGTCAAACCAACATGTTTTGCCCCCATTTGGAAGATAAAACACATCATAATCATTGCCATAATAAAGACAAGCCAATTTCCTTACTGTGTTCCATCCAGACAATATAGCATATGCCGGAAAATCACTAATGATCCACATCAAAGCTACTCTCAACACCAAATTTTGTTTCAAAGACACATCATATGCCTCAATACCATATTCTTAAAGATGATGCAATTCAAATATCAATGGTTGTAAGAATACATCAATTTGATGCTTTAGTTTTGTAGGCCTTGGTACAATCACTGCAAGAACATATATACCCCATTCATACACATCCATGGAGGTAAATTATAAGGAGTAATTATGATTGGCCATGATGCATATTGTTGGTCGGATTGACCAAAAGGTTGGAATCTATCCATCGACAATCCCAACCTAACATTTTGACTTTCAGCTGCAAACTCATAATAGGTATTATTGAAATGTTTCTATGCCAGTGCATTTGATGGATGACTCATTATTCCTTCTTCCTGTTCTTCTGCATTATGTTATCTCATATGAGATGCAGTAACATTAGAAGCATATAGTCTTTGAAGTCTCGGAGTTAGTAAGAAATAATACATCCACTTGCAGGGTACTAATTTCTGTTTCATAGAACTCTTTCTAGGCTTGAACCTAGATTGACCACAAAATTTGCAATCTTGTAATTCACATCATCTCTCCAATACAACATACATCCCAATTTACAATAATCAATCTTTTTAACAATCAAACCAATACCCCTAATAAGTTTCCTCATATTGTAAAAACTATCAACCATTGTATGATTAGGAGGCAATGATTCATTATACCGTCCAAGAATTTTATCAAAACTACGATTAGAAATATACCCTTCAGGCTTTATGTTCAATATTCGAGAAATTGAAGACAATTGAATCATTGTCTCACAATTTGGCCATAATTCTTGGTTAGTTGAGTGTAGTAAGTTAAAAAATTATTTTGCATGTGGGTTTGGTTCTTCTTCAAGATTTTCTATATTTTCCTAAAAGGTATAATCGACTACATCATAAACTATTTGCATGTTAGGATTTTCATTTGCACCCACATTATTTGTTCTAAATCTAATCCCCCTTTAAACTTATCTACATTCACTAACGAGTGTACTCATTACCCCTTGAGGTGCTACAAATCAATGGCTCTACATTTTATTTCCACTCAAAATAATTTGGGACAAAACCTTTTCTCAGCAAATGACCATTCACTTCATCAATAAGAAGGAAATGAATGTGTTTCTACTTTTTTACATGGACATCTGATCTTTGGGCCATCTATATATGCAGGTTGAGAATATGCATAATGAATAAAAGCTTCACTCTATTAACAAACTCAGGATTAATGAAACCATAAGGTGTTAATCATTTATACATCCAAGATCTATCAACATTACTCATTTCTGCAAAACTGTTAATTTAAAAGAGTGATTTCATAGTTAGTATCCTTCATGTCCCCTAAGTTTACAGAACATAAAAACTTTACACAACATCCTTTAAGTATTAATCAATCAAATTAATCACCTACAATTGATTTGATTTTAATACTATTGTTTACACTTGTGAATTAAGAAAGCAAGTTCTTGTTGTGACTCCTAGGCTCGTGAAAATTTTCACCGATAAGTTTTACGGGAGCTACATCACGAGTTTTCAGCTTAAATACTATCCTAGGGGTTTATTATGCAAAGAACTAGCTTGTTTATTAAACGTATGAATTTCTTGTGTTAATACTAAGTTTGCATTAATCACTTTGAAGTTGAAGTATTTATGTTTGAATTTATCACCTACAATTGATTTCAAAACTATAGTACGTGGCATTATTTATACCTGTAAATCAAGAAAGCAAGTTCTTGCTATGACTCCTAGGCTCCTGAATTTCTCACTAATAAGCCTCACGAGAGCTGCATCACTGGTTTCCAGCTTATATACCGTCTTAGGGATTTATTAATGCCTAAAATAATCCATAACATCTCAAACTCATTCCACATATAGTAAATACCTTGACTATTAAAGAAGAACATAAAAACTCATTAATAATTATAAGAATATTCTAAACGACAACACAAAATCAAAACCTCCTTTGCATTCACACAAAACCCAAACGTATCATAATCGTATTATTAAAGCAATACATATGGTAGACATTAGTTGGACGACTAACCTAGATGGACAAACAACTTTAGACTACAAAGAAGGATGAGCGATGCTCTTCAACACAGTATAGGGCCTGCGAAAAAGAATATTTTGTATTTAATATATTACACTTGTTCTAATATTTTTAAGAAAATAAGATAAATTGCATTAGTTAAATCTGATGGCGTTTCTTGATCCTTTAATAAAGTCAGCTTTTGGTTTTTCTACTTCAAGTTCATAATTGAAGCAAATGCCTTTATGTTTGGTGTTAATTTAGGTGATGATTGTATTTTTATCCTTTCTAATTCTTCTAATATCAATGTCTCTAACATTGCTTGCATTATTGGCCATAGTATGAGGTTCTTCAACCTCTATCTTTCAGAGATACATACTATTATTATTTGCATATGGATCCAAGCTATGTATCTCAATTAAAATAAATTTTAAAAAGACTAGGAGTTTTAAATGGCATCCACACTTAATATATAACTAACTAGAATAGAATAAAAAATTTAGCAATTGAAATATTAAATTATTTTCTTGACTCATATTAAATATCATGGAGATATGCCTAAATTTGTTAATTCCATCAGAATTAGTCAAGTAAAAGTAGGATTAATTCTAGCATATCTTCATATAAGTTTTCTAATCTAACATATAATAAAGTAAGTTTAAAGTTTAATTTTTCATTTTGCTTTTATAATTAATTTTTAAACTCAAAAGGAATACAAAATCCGTCTCATATTAATAGTTTATGCCAACTCTAATTGACCAAATCATCAATAATTGATTTACACAAGAATATGAAATATACTTATCAGCAACTAAAGTTTATACTATTCTTTTGGTGCATCTAAAATCATCAGTTTAGAGCACTCGTCTAAAAATATGAGGAAAATAGAAATGGTGCATAAATATATTTAAAAGAATGAATTGATAACTAGTTACTCTAGTGATTTATTTGTTTCCTTAATCTTTAATTAAACATTCAATACTGAAAGCATAAGAGATCAAGGAGATATAGCCAAAGTTGAAGTAGTTAATTCTATCTATTCATCATTTACATTTGTTATGTTTGGTCCTACAATCAAAGCATGGTAGTTAAAGCCAAAGTTAGGAATTTTCTATCATAAAAAGAGTACAAAAATATTTAATACTATACTAAATTATCATTTTGAATTGTATGTATAGTTTTTAGGAATATATTAATCAATATGGTATATAATAAATATCCAATAAAGAATAAGAATTGAGAAAAACTATTAAGTTAAACAAAATTAATTTTCCTATATCATTTCTCCCAAACTCTCATTTCACTTTAAATCTCTAATGTCACTCTCGGAGCATACTCCTCTCATTTCTTACTTTATGTTGGAGTTTTCATCACTCATTAACTATCTTCAGCCCATCACTACTATAAAGTTGTTGTAACTTTATTAAAGGTATGCTACTAGTTATGTGATTTAGGTATTAGTCTAGTGTTTTATTTATATTACATTATTGTCAACGCATTTACTTTATATGTTTGTTCTTACTATGGTTTTACTTTTAATCCATTTGTTTTTAAGTTTCAAGTGTTGAACGAATTTGGGGACTATAAGAAATCAAAAGAATTTACAGAAGAAATGAAAAGAGAGAGAGAAAGATAGAATATAAAATCCATCATCAATTAATATAGTTATATCATACTTATATATATACAAGTAAAACCTCCTTATTATCTCTTAAACAAATTTCTAAAAAGTTATAATTAATTGTACATGTGAAAAATTATAAATTAATTATAGTATGTTATTTTATATTTCACATCTTCCTTAAGTTAGAGCCTCTATAAGACCCAACTTGAAACTGATTTTGCACTTGATTTAAGGCTTTAGTCATTATATCTGCAAGTTGTAAATGTAAAGGGATGTAGGAAATATATAAAAAACCTTCTTGTACCTTATCTCTGGTGAAATTACAATCAATATCAAGTTATTTTATTCATTCATGATAACAACGATTTGTGGCATTTATTGTGCAACTTTGTTATCATAAAGAAGGGTTCCTATGAGCTACATAAGAATATGTAGATCTTAAAGAAAGTAGTTGAGCCATAGATGTTCACAAGTTATGGTTGCTATGCTTATGTACTAAACCTCTATAGAGGACAATGAAATTGTATTTTATTTCTTTGTTTTGCTAGAAATAAAAGAATGATCAATAGAGATATAATAGCTAGAAAAAGATCTTTATATCATTATACATCATTAATTATGACAAAATTAATGATGTATGATGTCAATATAATTAATAAGCCCTAAAATATGGATTTGGGATTTTATCTTCATTAATTCCAATCTTGTACCATTTGTTTCACTAGTTCATCTTGTACTAAAAGCATGTGATAATTTGCTTTCTTATTTATGGTTATAGGTGATATGATATACATCTGTATGTGAAAGTAGACATTCAACTTCTTATTAGCATCTTCTCTCTTTATAAATACATAAATCAATCAATTACTCATAAAATATTAATCATATCAAAGCAAACTAATTGTTTCATATTCCAACATTTATTTTAATTATCTTGTAACTTTAATTTCTCCATTTTTGATTATCAATACCAAGACTAAGGATAAGCCAAACAACACACAAGAGCAAGACAAGTTTACATCTTATTCACCAATATAATCAAATTAATTCAACCATACAATGACTTCAATTTGATTTGTTTCTAATTCAACTGATATGCCCTTAAGAGACATTTCATCTTACAATTCACAGGCAAATTGAATTATCTCTAACTAATAACAAAACAACATCATTTTGAATTATTTACCAACAACATCAAATAAACCAACAATTCAACGTAAAAATGCATAAACCAACAATCCAAACAAAACACACCCGCCCACCC
>JANIIA010030302.1:0-12464 GCA_027478495.1 Erythroxylum alaternifolium | reverse complement strand
TTATTATTATGTTTATGTTTATGTTCATGTTTATTATTCTTATTATTATTAGTTTTCTTCTTCTTCTTTTCAATATTAATAATAATAATAATAATAATGTATAATAACATTATTATTATTATTATTAGACAAAATTAATTATTATTATTTTATTATTATTAATTTTCTACTTATTATTATCAATTTTATTTTTCCCTAACGTGCTGCAACTCACACTCCAACTCAAAAAGTTCTAGTTTTTTCCTCATCTACTACAACTCCACTACAACAATAGTTAAGATATTTAGGGATAACTTTTTTGTGACTAACTATCATTTCATCACAGATATGAAGTTTTTTATGGCAAAACAATTGATTGACATTATTGTTCAGATTAACTGTAATGATTATTTTTTTGTCACTAATATAATGGTAATTGTGACAATTTAATATCTCTCACAGTTAAATTATCACTATTAATATGTTAATAGTATCAAATTTTCTTTTATTACTAAGTTATGTCATTAAAAGCATATGTAATTTGGCGCCAAATTAATTTTGGCAGGAACGAATTGTAATTATGATAAAATATTTATTGGTTACTAATATTTTCTATTTATTGTGATAAAAAATAGTTTGGTTACTAATATTTTTTTCTTGCTGCGACGAAAAGGTTTACCGTCACACGATATTTTACTTTTTGTGACAAACACTTTTGTCAATAAAAATCCAATTAGTTAGTATATACTAAATATTGTCACAATAATCGAACTATCATTATGGTCATTACTATTCGTAATTTAATGACAACTGTTTAGTTACTGATTATCATTTCCTCACAAATGCGAGGTTTTTTATAACAAAACAATTGATTGACATATTGTTTGGATTAACTGTGATGATTTATTTTTTTTATCACTAATATAATGATAATTGTGATAATTTAGTATCTTTCATAATTAAATCGTCACTATTAATATGTTAATGGTGTCAAAATTTCTTTTATCACTAAGTTCTGTCGCTAAAAGCATATGAAATTTGGTGTCAAAGTAATTTTAGTTGGAATAAATTGTAACTGTAACAAAACATATGTTGGTCACTAATATTTTCTATTTGTTGTGATAAAAAATAGTTTGATCACTAATAGTTTTCTTTTGCTGTGATGAAACAGTTTATTGTTACACAATATTTTACTTTTGGTGGCGAAAACTTGTGTTAATAAAAATTCAATTAGTTAGTGTCTACTTAATATTGTCACAAAAACCAAACTCTTAATATGGTCAATACTATTTGTAATTTTTGTGACAAAAAAATTTGTTATCACTTGATCATCAACTTTTTGTTACAAAAGTTATTGTTAATATAAACGTAACAAATTAATGATAACTATTTCTCGTTATAATAACATATTAAAGTTAATCACTCTAAAGATTAATTTTGTTATTATTGTACGAATTTTAGGGATTAGAAACTAATAGTCACAGTTTTTCTTTAATATTATTATTTGCAAACAAATTTAGATATTTTCTTATAAAATATTCAAACTAAATATATTGATAATCCAAAAGTAATATTTTACATATCAATGGATATATGTTAAACATAACTTTGAAATTTCATCAAAATAAAAATCAAAATAAATAAATGTTTAAATATAATGAAAATCTTGTTTTAAAATATTAAACAAAACCTTAACCTATTTAAAATTTTAAAACAAAGTTTTTGTCAATGTTCAATCATTGTCATCGTCGCCTTCCTCATCTTCACAACTCTTGTCTTTTTCTAATTTAGGGACTAAAAATTACTTGTCACAGTTTTTCTTTAATATTGTTATTTGCAAATAGATTTAAATATTTTCTTATAAAATAGTTAAACTATATATATTGAAAATTCAAAAGTAATATTTTAAATACCAATAGATATTTACTAAACATAACTTTAAATTTTCATTAAATAAAAATAACAATAAATAAATATTTAAATATAATGAAAATTTGATTCCAAAATATTAAGCAAAGCTCTTAACATATTCAAAATTTAAAAATAAAGTTCTTGCCAATGCTAATCATCGTTGCATTCCTCATCTTCAAAACTCTTGTATTTTTCTAATTTTGTTTTTTCAATAAATCAAACTTGTTATTCCGTTTTTAGTCTTTTGAATATTTAAATAATTTATTTTGAAGTACAGAGTTAGTAAACACACCTGAAAATAAATATAAGTCTTATTCCCCCTTCAATTTCATGTCTAGTTCATAGTCTAATTTCAGGGATCCATAGCGTTAAACATAAGAAACTCTTGTCCTCTTGCATGTTCTTTTTCTTTCTCTGACATGACATGTCGTTTTGTGCCTGGTTCAATTATCTTATATTAGGAAAAAGCCCAACTTATAGCATGTCCAAAAGGTCCAAAATAAGGTCTTTTAATTACTCATTATCTTGTACATTATTTATTATATTATTTAGTTTATTACTTGTTTATATTTTATTTATTAAATATTTATTTATTAATTAATTAATTAATTAATATTATTATTATTTTAATTTTTCTTTTTTTTTCTTTCACGTAGTTTATTTGTAAACAACCTCCTTATCAACGAGATTTTTTACTAAAGTATTGTTATTGTTGTTATTGTTATTGTTGTTATTGTTCTTTATTGTTGTATAAAGTTTTAGTTAATTGAAGTATAATCAAAATATATATTATTATTTATCAATTTTAATAAATATTTTGATATAATAAATTTTATTTATAAAATTTAGTGTATTTAAAATTATAAAAATATTTTAAAAATAAATAAATTAGTGAGATATAAATATAATTATTTTTAGTTTCTTAATTGTAACAAAATTTCTAGTCAATTCCATCACAATATAATACCCTCCATAATAGATTTTAATTATATTATTTTTTATTATTATAAAGATGATTAAATTTTTATTAAGGTTAAAAATTAAATGTAATTTATAAACTGCAACAATTAGAACAAAATCTTATTAAAAAGTTATTTTAATTGAGTTAAAATTTTTTAATCTTTTTAATAATAATGACAATACTAATAACATCATAATAATAAAATAATTCTCTGGTTGTAAACTTAAGACCCCTAATCTGTCTCTCTCTCTCTCTCAGGCTTCAAGCTCTGTATTAGCTCTTAAATTCCGATAACGAGCTCTTCTCTTTTCTTCTCAAGTACGACTTTATTTGCTTTATATATTATATGCATTAAGTGACATTTACCTATTACTGGCATCCATTTGTGTACGAGCTAGTAAACAAAACCGACACCTTCCTAAGAGGTTGTGTTTGATTAGTGCTTGGTTCATGAATGATTTGTTTTATGTTGATGCAAAAATGTTGTGTGACGACATCGTTTTGGTGGTTCTCGAATCGTGTTCTTGGCTTTTCGCTCGTCGTTTCATAGGTATTGATTTTTTGACAGATAGGGTTTGGCCTCGCGACGGTGATGATTTTTTTTCTGTGGCTTTTCTTTAACTGTTTTTGGATTTGTAATTTTTTCTGATCAGTAAGATGGTTGGTGATGGGTTGATGATAGTATAGGGGAGAATGATTATTTCGTTTGATTAAGTTTTTTTTTTCAAATTTTTAATTACAAATTTCAATAGATTAAAAATATAAACTAAAAATAAAAAAAGAATCAAATATGCTGTTGTTTTTCAGTCTTTTTCACGCTATAGAAGCGGCGTCGTTCAGGGTGATTGATCTAAATTCAAAACAGGGAAAAAGCACACGCATTTCTCTTAATGGTTCAGCGATTTATGAGTGCCGACACAGACACTTTCTCCGGCAGCCTTCGTAGCCGTCACTAGCCCACTGTTTTTCAACCTTAACTATTGGCGATTGACGACACGGCCCACCGTATCTGTTGGTAAAAAGTTTTTGATTAAAACCTTGTTTTTGTTGCCTATTGCTTACTAATTCATATAAAACCTGTCTGACCAGTGATCGTAATTTTAGTACATTCTCTAAACTGTTAGCTTGACTGGTTTGATATCCCGAAACCAATGCCTTTTTCTGTGTACTTTTCTTTCTTTTCGCTATTCACTGTACAAATCCTTGACTTTAACAAGTCCAAGTCTCTTCGTTAAGGTTACGCTATATATTGTTTTGTTTGTTTTAATTTAGTAATGTTGCTCTTTGCTTTTCTTCTTTTTCTGTAATAATTATTTACAGACGAAGCTATGGAGGAGATTCGGGAGTTTAGCTTTGGGGCAGATAGCCCACCGCTGTCGGTGATTGCAGCAGCCAAGATCGCATCTTTGACTCTTCCTTCTGTTTCTTCTTCTTCTTCTTCTAGCATTCCCACCTTCCTCTTCTCTAATGGGTAACGTTCCATTGCCTTTTCTTCTCTGGTTCATTTTTTTATTTTAGGATTTTCAGCTGCTTCTGTTGTAGATTTTAACCTTTTGCGTTTGTTAAAATCATTGCATAGGCTGAAATTGCATGGAACCTATGCACTGCTGCGTTATATTGGTAGGGTTGCCAATATTCCCAACTTCTATGGCAAGGACGCCTTCGAAGCTTGCCAGGTTCATGCCCTTTCCTTCTTTTTATATTGTAATGTTAATATCTTCCAAACAATTCATTATCTTCGTTTGATTTCTTCGCAGATTGATGAATGGCTGGATTACTCCCCTGTCCTTTCATCAGGGGCTGAATTTGAGTCTGCCTGTACCTATATTGATTCTTATCTCCAAAAACGGACTTTTCTGGTTGGGTACAATTTGTCCATTGCAGACATGGCTGTTTGGTCTTGTCTGGCAGGTGCAAGTTTTAATTTTACCCATGAAACTTGTGTCATTGTTGTTTTCTAGTGTAGTCTCCTGAGACATTCACTACTTTTATTATTACTCAAAATTGACTTTCATTTCTCTTGAAATGTTTCCACTTATCTCTTATGAAACTTAATGGCTTTATCTAAGGTTTTTTTTTTGGAAAGTGGTTTTCTTGTTTCTTGCTTTTGCTGCATTTATACTTGGACTGTCCACTTCTAAATTGGTTTCATCTATCGGAAGATTTGGTCAAAATTTGAAATGCGGGTGCTTGAAGGGCATTATTCCTTAGTATTTTCAATATGAACTGTCCCAAATAGTATCACAAATGTTTTACATGCATGGTTTTCCATCTTTTAGGCACTGGGCAAAGATGGGAAAGTTTGAGAAAGTCAAAAAAGTTTCCAAATCTAGTACGCTGGTTCAACTCAATTTCTACCCAATATTCTGATTCCCTGAGTGAAGTTACATCAATATATGTTGGCAAGAGAGGTTTGGGAAAACCAGTGACTTCAAAATCCAAAGAGCTGTTGGCTGTTAATGGGGATGTCTCTGAAAAGGGGAAAGCAAACAGTGTCTCCTCCTCTGAAGTAGAACTTCCAGATGCTGAAACTGGAAAGGTTTGCCTGCGATTTGCTCCAGAACCTAGTGGTTATCTTCATATTGGCCACTCAAAAGCAGCACTATTGAACAAATATTTTGCTGAACGATACCAAGGTCGGCTGATTTTACGCTTTGACGATACCAATCCTTCGAAAGAAAGCAGTGATTTTGTGGACAATCTTATAAAAGATGTTGATACTTTGGGTGTAAAATATGAAACAGTTACTCATACATCAGATTACTTTCCCCAGTTGATGGAGAAGGCAGAAAATTTGATTTTCCAGGGTAAAGCTTATGTTGATGATACACCACGTGAGCAGATGCAGAAAGAAAGAATGGATGGTATTGAATCAAAATGTAGGAATAACAGTGTGGATGATAATCTGCTGTTGTGGAAGGAAATGATTTCAGGTTCTGAAAGGGGTTTGCAGTGTTGCCTTCGTGGGAAGTTAGATATGCAAGATCCAAACAAGTCTCTTCGAGATCCTGTGTATTACAGGTGCAATCCTGTTCCTCACCATCGAATTGGTTCAAAATACAAGATATACCCGACGTATGATTTTGCTTGTCCATTTGTGGATGCAATCGAAGGTATCACTCATGCTCTCCGATCTAGTGAGTATCATGATCGAAATGCCCAATATCACAGGATTCAAGAGGATATGGGAGTGCAGAAAGTTCACATTTATGAATTCAGCAGGCTGAATATGGTCTATACACTCCTCAGCAAGCGCAATCTTAAATGGTTTGTTGAAAATGGTAAAGTAGATGGATGGGATGATCCTCGGTTTCCAACTGTCCAGGGAATTGTGCGTAGAGGATTGCAAATTGAGGCATTAGTGAAATTCATTCTTGAACAGGTAACCATAACAGCTTTCTAATGTGTCCGGGTAGATCTTCTCATTTATTTTATTTTTCGCCTTTCTTGGTTTGTTGTTAAGTACTAATATGCTAACTTGTCATTCTTGTTTCTGATTTGGCTCCTCTGGATACTGGTTGAGCTTTTCTTTCCCCCTGATTTTGTATTTTTACATTTTATGTTGTTAATCCTCATCCTGTCTAACCCACACTTGTTCTCTCTTCACTGAACTGTTTGCCAATGGAAATTCTTACAACTTTATATAACTTGAGCAGTGAAGCTTTCTTTACAATAGGTTTCTTTAATACAATACTCCGTACTTTTAATAAGGCAGAATATTGCTATCTAAACACGAAGGGAGATTGACGATTGCAGCATACACACTTTATGAGGAAGCCTCCCTTAATTAATCACATTTTAGGAGGAAGCTAACTTCAATAATTTTATTTACCTTGAAGAGGGTTAACGTATGGTGCATACTTTAAACGATTTTGCATATCTACTGCTTATTGATACTATTAATAACGGCACTAGCAACTTTTTGATGAGATCCACCTCAACCAGCAATATTGATGTAATTCAGTTGTGGTCTGCTTGTATTCTTTTGGTTGTCATTGAGCTTCTTTGACTGCTTCGGTTTGGTGTTGTTGAAGCCTAGAAAAAGTTATCTCTAATGCTTTGTTTGTGACTATAAAGGAAAATATTATTGCATCTGTATAACCTTTTTGGTCAAATTTAGAACCTTTTACTGTGTTAGGAAGGCAAGATAACTGAACTATTACTTTACTCTTCAACATATGGAAATGATCGGTGAGCTTTAAACTTACCTAGTTTGTTTGATAGGTCTTTATTTGCTTTAACTTTGACATCCATATTGCTTTAGGGAGCATCAAAAAATCTTAATCTCATGGAGTGGGACAAACTTTGGACAATCAACAAGAAAATAATTGATCCTATCTGTCCTCGACATACTGCCGTCATTGAAGAGCGACGTGTCTTGTTGACCTTGACTAATGTTCCTGACAAACCATTTGTTCGTATCATACCAAGGCATAAGAAATATGAAGGTGCTGGTGAGAAGTCAACCACATACACTAAGAGTATATGGATTGATCATACTGATGCAGAGTTGATCTCAGTAAATGAGGAAGTAACGTTAATGGATTGGGGAAATGCAATAGTGAAAGAAATTGGGAAGGACCAAGATGGAAATATCACCCATTTGACTGGGGTCTTACATCTAGAAGGATCTGTCAAGACCACAAAGTTGAAGCTCACCTGGCTGCCTGATACTGCTGAGCTAGTGAACCTTGTGTTGGTGGACTTTGACTATCTAATCACAAAGAAAAAGGTAATCCTAAATCTTTGGCCTTGGAGCAATTTGCTCCACTTTGCAATGTAATTGCGATTCTGTGTTTGTGGATAAATGTAGCCAGTTTTTTGTCTCTCTTTAGTATGTTTTCGCTTTGCTGTAATCTGTATCAAACATGTGTTTTTCTCTTATTGGTTTTCTGAAATTATGACTCATTCCCTGGTGATTAAGTGGTTCACTTCATGAATGCCATCTTATTATGAGATGAAATTAGTTTTATTTATCGAAAGGATTGTGGAATAAGCTGAGTGGAAATAAATTGAAATTACTTTAGTGTCTACAAGTCTAAAATTGGTGGAGGAGCAGTTGCAAAGTTTTCACTCATACATTTGTATCTCTTGTAAAAGGGGCTATTCTATACCAAGTTGGGGGTTACTGCTGCTATTTCACAATAGTTCCCTTCTCTTAAAATGATTTAACAGTTTAGAATATCACTTTTTGACTGAAATCTATTATCTTCTTCATAAGTAATTAATGATAGTTACGCTGTAAGTGTTGGTCAATGTTGGAAACGTAATTTACTATACATAGAATAGGAGAAAGGATGGCAGGCTTTGTATGTATCTTGTTCTACAAGGCTCAGCAGTTGATACTATTGGACGACAAGTTTCTTGTTCCTATGGATTTTTGTGTTCCTTGCTTCAATGTTAAATGTCTTAACTTGTTCGTTTTGACATATGTTGTTTATTAGAATTGTTTTTGGTTGGAATTTGTTTTATTTTATAGTTATTGTAATTGTCTACCAAGCTGTTTCGAACAAAATTCATGTACCTGATTATAATGGTTTTCCTGATAGGATAAGACGCTCTATAAGTTGTAAATTTCTTTCCCTTTGGAAAACTGCAACTTCTTTGGAATGAACATCACGTACTGAATGGGACGTTGGGATACCTACTAGGCTTAATTGGTTTTCTTATTATTATATCTTTTCAATGGCAACTTCCATTTGTTTTTCTTTGTATCATAGGAAATATGTACATGTTCATGAAATGAAGTAGTTCATACTTTGTAATGCAGTTGGAAGAAGGGGAGAGCTTTCTTGACGTACTTAACCCACATACTAGGAAGGAGACAGCGGCTTTGGGCGATGCAAATATGAGAAATTTGAAGCGAGGAGAGATATTGCAGCTTGAGAGGAAGGGCTACTTCAGATGCGATGTACCCTTTGTTAGGTCCTCAAAGCCTGTGGTTCTTTTTATGATTCCTGACGGCCGCCAACCTACCTCCTTTAAGTGATTTGTAGAAGGCTTTGGGCAAATTATCTTTGGTTATTATGGAAGCTACGCTTTTTTTTTCCCCTAATTTTCCTTGATTTTGTTATGAAACAACAATGAAATCTGTTACTTGATGGGACGACATGAGCATATTGCGACAATGAAATCTACTATCAACGATTAATTTCTTATAAGACCAGTAGTAAGTAGTATTATAAGACCAGTAGTAAGTAGTAATGCCACCAAAGTCAATCCATCAACGGAGACACGGTTCTTAGCGTTGCATGTAACGATTGCTTTGTATGGTCGCAATTCTTATTTGAAGTCTTTCTTGTTAAATTGTTTTGTTTTAGATTTTGAATGTCTTGGGCTACCTTGTGAATTATTTTATTTTACAAATAAGTAATTAAAGCATTTTATGTTATACATATTTAGTTTTTAAATAAGTGCAAATGCTTTTTATAATAAGAATAAAATTAAATAATTCTAAAAGAAATTGTTAAAGACAAATAGATATTATATATTGATAATAATTGTATGATAAGAATTAATCTTAATAGTATTTTGATAATATTTGTTACTTTTGATATTTGCTTTTGAATTATATTCATATTTCTGTTGGGAAAAAAATTTCAGAATTATTCAAAATCCATCGGTAATTTTATTCCAAAAATTAGAACTAATTTCTTAAAAACAATTATTAATGCTAATTAAATTTTTTTAAAAAGTAAATGAATGATAACAAAGTTAGCAAAGTTTTACACCATCTTTGAATGAAAGCTGACAACACAAAACCGGACATAATTACTGTTCTACCATGCCTTAAAAACATACAAAAAAGACATTTGCATGGTTTAGATCATTCAAATCCGACTGCACAAAATCATTCTTTATATAATATTGATGGGAAAAAACAAAACTACGTGTTAACCTTTCAAATTTTCCTGCAGCTATTAGTGTCCTCAAACCTAACTTCCCTTAAATAATTATGAGAATAGCACCTCACTTAAGAGACTTCTACTGTAACCTCCCTGCATGAATTATACTATAACTGTAACATTTGATTTCATTGTTCTCCAATCCACAACGTAAGTTCTTTCTTCATTTGAGCTAAGTTTGTCTCATTTTTGTCAAACATCCATGATTCCTCTCTTTCCTCAAGTTAAATATACTGGAGTCATAACCTACTGCTATTGCTCTGTCTCAGTTAGGTCTTACATTTCCTTGTAACTAGCTCAAAAAATTATTGTCATGTTGACCTTGCTTATGAACTTGGCATAAGTCAAGGATCATCTTTTAAACCTCCTCAGAAACTTTTCATTTGAAGAATACTTGGCAGGTTCAAGCTCCTCCTTGCATAACAAAAAGTGCCACTGATTTTAAAAAAGTATGCTATTCAAGGTAAGAATTTTCTTTATAACCAGTAGCCATATAAAGAAGTACACTTTAGACATCAAGTTCTTGCTCTACACCACTCTCAACCCTTCCTACTCTAAGCTTCTTTCTCTGAAAAATTCTCTAGTGGAAGTATTAGTGTGTTTACTAGATAAGTGCCCCAACCACACAGATTTATCCCTCCTCATTTGGTTCAGATTGTAACTTGGTAAATAGGCCTCTAGCTTATTAGGAGTTTCATACCATTGATTGTGATTAATCCACACTTTAACTTGAAAGATATTTGCTGCTTAGCAAGGACATCACATGAGTATTGTATAGTGGACTAGTCTTACTCCAGTTTTCAAGATAGAGGGAATCATCTTCTCCATTTTCAATCATGCATTTAAAGTTATCTTTTACTTGTCCATTTCTAATACTATAAAACACTTATGTGATTTTAGGTATCTCCAAACTCAATTTGGGAATTTTAATCATCTAAAATCTCCATGTTATATTTGGTTATAGGTCACAGGCATAATTTTTTTATCATTCTCCCAATCATCAAATATAATTATCTGTAAAATAATAGCTCTCAATTCTAATGATAAAATTCCCATTATGGATCAAAACTTATCACTAACATTTCCTTCAAAAATTTACCACCATTTTCACTCATCTGATTGTCAAGAAATAAAACAATTGACTTACATCAAAAGAAACTTAAAATAATGAATGTTCAATACTTGGAATCGATATGCTGATATATGCATAATTGGAAGCTTACATCAAACTGATCATTCTTCCCAAAAATATTGTTCAATCATCAATCTTGATTAAAGATTCCATCACAATTTCATTCATAACATTACTTCGTACGAATCCATAAATCACCTTACAATAAAAAATAAACTTGTCCTTAAAAACAAAAATTTGTGCTAAGATTGATATTTATTCTAATCAACAACTCTATAAGGTCATAACATTTAAATATATCAAAATTCAGTCACCAATCACTTGTATCAATAATTAATCCTCAATGAATTCAATCGTAATAAGCAATTTCATCCTCCAGATATAATCACAAATTATTTTTCTAGTATTAAAATGCTAAATGACCTCACAAAATTCTTTAATTATTGAGTCGTAGAACTGAATAACTTCTATAGTAATTTTTTAGTACTTTTCTAGCTATCATGGCTGATATGTTAAGAGATGGGAGCATTCTAAATTTTCTGCTGAATCCTTATCTAACTTTCCTTATATACAAATCCTAACTTCCTTTAGAAGCAATCTACATCAACAGAATGTACTATTAGTCACTTTCCTTCCTATTATGACTTCATAGTCATGATATCTAGTAAGATAAATTCATTCGGGAGCTTTTAAGTCTAACTACTACGTAACTACCTCTACGAACGTTCTAAGCTACTGGTATAGTTTTAGTGAAAGTAGTCATTACCAAATGGCACTTTAAGAGCTCCAATTTCACACTAATCTATCTAACGAAATCTTTTAACACATACAAGTAAATAGTTTTGGGATTGATCTCAATATATTCATCACTATCGGTACCCGTCACTGTAACATCCCGTTTCTGTATAACGGGTTGAATTATAAAAACGGGTACACGTGAGAAATTAGAAAAAACACATCTCATGCTCATGTAGTTGTGAACAATGAGTTTTGCACATGAAAATTTACTGTACATGCATTCATGACATTTTCCTGGTATAATTGTGAATAAAATGTGAATTGTGAAAAATAGGCCTTGAGTGTGAAAAAAATTGTGTTGGAGAGGGCCATTAGGGTTTTCTGATTTTTAGAGAATTATAGAAATTTTCTGGGAATTTTTCGGAGTCATTTTCGGACCCAAAAAACTGCCAAGTGGCAGAATAAGGATTTCCTAGTAGAGAAAATAACTGTCCAATGGTACTAGAAACCTAGACATGGGGAATTAAGAATTTTTGAATTGAGCCATTGGAAGTTTAGAGAGAAATTGGAAATTTAATTGGAAGAGAATTTTATGAACCAATGAGAGTGTGACATGTGGCAAGTGACACATGTCACTTGCCTACATGTCCACTTCATGTTTTGCTTTATTGCAGCCATGATTTGTATGAGTCTTTCACGACTCTTCTTGTAGCTTCTTTGTATCAAAGGGTTAAGTGTGTCTTATGAAAGGAATTTTTTTGTTCTCTCCATCCGTAGCTTCTTCTCTTTGCTTCCTCTTTGAGTTTTGCTCACCTTCTTCCACTTTTCCTACACCATC
>JANIIA010030282.1:0-12465 GCA_027478495.1 Erythroxylum alaternifolium | reverse complement strand
GAAACATCATGTATGCATGTATAAACAATTCATGTGCAATATTCACTTATCATGTGCATATATGCATGTAGGCATATGTCACTGTTCACTTATACACTAGGTGAGGGGATGTTACACAACATGCTCCCATTTGTTAGCAAGAAATTAGTCCACGTATAAACCATCAATAAAATGTATTGATTTAGGCCGAATTTGACAATGTTGTCTTCATAAAAGTTGTAGCTTACCCTCTTAGCTTTATAATGGTATGAATTTTGTAATTGTTGGATATTGGAATCAAAAGATATGGAACTTACAAGTTTGAGTGTCACATTAGAAGTCACACTAGATGTCACCCTCATGCTTGTGCACGAGGGTGACAAACTTGTCACCCTTTAGATGTGACACACTGGTCTGGAAAAAATCACTTCAATCTTGAGTTTTAAGTACTTACAAGCCTTCTTTTCACTAAATCTTCACCTAAACCTAATGTAAAGTATCCATGACATATTTTCTGAGACCGCGGGCTCAACATCAATACCTTAAATCTCTATTATGACAATTTAATTCCAATTCTCCAAGTATGATTCATTAAAAACATAATTAAGTCATATCACAATTTTAAAACCTATCATTCATGTACTTACATGAACATGTAACATTTCGTCTAGGGTACAATTTGGGGCCTTACATCCTCAACCATCATCACTTATTTTAGGCAGAGATCATCCATTCCACAAACATAAACCTGTGGGAGATCAATGGGAAGACAAATGTGCGGACCGGGGTAGGTCAAGAAAGCTTAAGTTTTGCATTACCTCGACAAGAGGAATCAACGAGTGAAGAATCAGAAGAAGAAGAAGAGCAAGAGCAAGGCGGGAAGAAGGTATTAGATGTAATATTCGAAACCAACAAAACATTTGCGGAGATGGCGCGCACACAACGACGCCAGAGCTGAGATATCGGATGAATCCATCAGTATTTCGAATCTCAGGGTGTTCAACTACCACCTCCGACACCGTCACCACCTCCATCTCCTTAGAATGTTTTTGTAACCCAATTTTTTTCTTTTCCACATTAGCCTTTAGTTCTATTTTGTTTCTGTTTTTTTGTTTTTATTTGTATTTCTATTGTTCATTTTGTCTATTCTTTGTTACTTTAATTTTTGTCTTTAACCTTCGTTCATGTGGCTGTGTGCGCTTCCTTCTCACATTAAGGACAATTTGTTTTTCAAGTGTGGGGAGGGATTATGTGTTTTAATTTTAAATGTGATTTAGCATACTGTATGATAGTTATTAGGTTACATGGTAAAGTGTGTGAGTGTGTCAATGGCTTAGACTGAGTGGAATTCATTTAATTTTGGACGTAGCCTATTAGGTTGTGAATGATCATTAACCTGTGAAATTAGTGAATTAGGGGGCCTTTGGACAAATATACAGCCTAATAAGGACTTAATGTAAATTTAGCACCCTCTAGATTGTAACATTCATTCATAAATTGAGGTTTTTTAACTTAAGTAGCTTAACAAGTGGTTTTCATGAAAATGAATAGCTAAAAGCAACAAGGTAGGTAAGAAAAAAAAGAGAAAAAATAAAAAAAATTTGCTTAATAAATCACTATTTCGCTGACCTTTGAGTTGTGAATAAAGCTAGTAGCCAGTTGAAACCATAACAATATAGCTGAGTAACCGAATCAACATGCATCGCAAATGTGTGCCTTCGCGTAAAAAGGCAATAATGATGTTTCAACCAAGCTGTTTAGTAAAATGACTTAGTTGAGTAACTAGATCGACATTTATCACAAATGTTTGCCTACGAGTAAAAGACTAAGTCTGGGTTTTTATTGATTTAAAAAAAGTTTATGTTTTCTTAATCAAAACCTATCGAACTTATAATAAGCTTGAATTTTCATGAAAACGTACTTAGGAATAGTTACAAAGTTTGAGGGACTGAAAATTATTAATATGTGTGTACAATTGAAAAGGGTAAATAAGTTAACACTTAGGTCTCGATTAAGATGCATATTTAGTTTAAAATCCCTAGACACATATTTTGCATGTTAATGATTTTACATAACTGAATGATTGTGTTCAAGATTGAATTCATTTCATGAATATCAAAGCCATTGCCTCATTATTGCATTGTGTGTTTGTTTTTTTATATGTTTTTTTTTGCTTGAGGACAAGTAAACATTTAAGTATGGGGATGTTGATAGTTGTCAATTGCATGATGTTTTAGGGTTTAATTTGTTATGTATTTAGTGTGAATTTGAGTGTTGACTATACATTTCGGGTTTCAATATGTTAGTTTGAGTGTTTTAGTGTTTTTATAGGTTAGACTAAGTCTTTGAGCTTAAATGTTACATTTTTTAAGTACCGTGATGTGTTTGCTAGTGTTTCATGGTAAACAGTGAAGAATGAAGAAGATTCGAATAGTTTTGGGCCAAAAACCTAGCAAGGACGACCAGCAGTAGCCAGGCCATGATCATGCATATGGGGCATAATCGTGACAGAAAGCCTCAAAGTCAGGCCACGATCATGCACATTAGGCTATGATCATGACAGAAAGGTTAAGACGTTGGCCAGGATCATGGCAAGCAGGGCCACGATCATGGTTTGTATCGGCCTAACAGAAAAACTTAAGTTTCGCAAGATTTTTCGGACCGTTTCGACCCTAACTTTGACCTAGAGCCTCAAAAGTATAAATAGAACATTACAAGTCAGAGGTAGCAGCTAGAGAGTCTAAGAAAAGAGAGCACTCACGTATTCCAATCCCATAAAAACCTAGAGAGAAATCGAGCTATTGAGGAAGGAGACAAAGGAGGAGAGACACAGAAAAGAGCTTGATGTGACGTACTTTTCGGAACAGGTGGTTTCTCACTGTAGCCACCTCCTCGACTCCATTCCTGACGTATTTTCCATTTATTTCAATTTTATTCATGTATAGAATTGAAATAGGTGTTGAGAATATATTTGTTAAAACATGATCATAGGTTATTCACATCCAAAAATCCTAGCAATGCATCTTCTGATTTTCCATATTTTCAACTCCTATATGTTACATCCAAACCATCTCATGCTTAGTTTATCATTTCTACCTTAATTCCTTATCATTACATCTTCATTCTCACCTCAATTCCAACTTATAAACATCTTTACAACAAATCATACAAGATTATTGATCATAACTACAAAAATAGGACATCAAACATGTTCATAGATTCATCAATGTTTCAACACACATTCAACTCCAATATCACCTTCATTTTATCTCTAAACTATCATCCTAGTTATCCTTATTTCAAAACACTACACTAGCATTTTCTTTAGCTTCAAACTCACTCCAATTCATCTCTCTAATAACCAATAAAACCCAAGTTATTACACATCAAAAACAGAACAGGAAAATATCATCCTTTTATAAAATTTCTGCATTCTTTCTACATTATTGTAATGATCATTCTACCTCAAAAACATCTCTACAACAACTTATGAGTTATTAATCATAATAAACAAAAAACAAATTCATCAATATTCTCATTTTTGTACCCACATTTCAGCATATACTCATCAATATTTTATGATCATTCAACCTCTAACTATCATCATAAAAGTTTTTATTTAACAAACCATAAAGAATAATGCTTCACACTTACTTATTTAACTTCAAGCTTTTCAAAATCTCATAAACCTAGCTTCCTTGCATTCACACGATCATCATCTTTCTAGGGTATAAAAGGCTGGGTTTTTGGTAACAAAGATAGGGAAAACGAAAAATGGAAGTAGCAAGTGAAGGATGAGAGCAAACACAAGATCGTGAGGTAAGGAAAATGAAGAACAAAGATGAAGAAGAGAGCATGCGATAAAAGTGAAAGACAAAAAAAATGAAGATGGCCTTTTAAAAGAGTTTTATGGGATAGGTGAGTTAACTAGTGAGGGGAAAATGCATAGTAAGTGTCATGACATGTGTGATGACACTTACCACTTAATTAATTTTACCACTTAACCTTTAACTTAAACTACCACATGATTCTTTATAACCAGTCTAGTTTTACTTAATTTTCATGTCAATTATCACCAAATTTTAAATACCTTTGTCAATAATGCCATGTGTCAATTATTTCTATCATCGTTTGTCAGTTATTTCTACTATGCTAAATCAATTGTCTTGTCACTTGGCATTTTTCCTAGTCCAAAAATACTCATAATTTTAGAATTTCTAAATTTTCACAAAACATTTCTAAATTACTATTTATACTCGTCAAATCAAAATTTAAGACATAAAACTTGCTATTCACATCATAATCACTTTAAAATCATTTAAGTGCATGTACAATCATTGTAATGCGTACAGAAAATCAAATTCATATGTTTATGTATACTACTATTATGCATGAGTATGAAATGCATTTCCTAATTTCTTATTGCTATTTATCATTTACAGGTAAATCTAGGGTTCTAAACCTTAGTATGGGAAAATGCAATATCACAATTCTCCTCTCTTTAAATAAATTTCGTCTTCCAAATTCTTACCTGATTGTTCAAAAAGGTAGGAGAATTGTCTCCTCATGTGCTCCTTTATTTCCCATATAGCTTCCTCACTCGAGTGATTCCTCCAAAGGACTTTCACCAAAGGAACTACTCAGTTTCTTAACTGTTTATTCTTATATCCCACTATCTTTATCGATTGCTTTACATGACTCAAGTTACTAGCTATTTCAATCTCCTAAGCTGGTAACACATGCGTCAGATCAAACCGATATCTTCTGAGCATACTCACTTGGAGCACATTATGTATCTGTGTCATTTCTACAGGTAGTGCTAACTTGTATGCCAATGGTCCTATTCTCTCAATGATCTCATAAGGACCAATGTATCTAGGGATAAGCTTACCCTTTTTACTAAACCTTAAAACTCCTTTCTAAGGTGATACTCTCATAAACAGTTTGTCTCCCACTTGATATTAGATATCCCTCCAGTGTTGATTCATGTAACTCTTCTGTCTATCTTGAACTGCTTTAATTCTATTTCGAATTAGTTTCACTTTATCAACAATATCTTGAATCAGTTCTTAGCCTTTAATAATCTTTAGACCCTCTTCACCCCAATATAATGGAAAATGACATTTTCTATCGTATAGTGCCTCACACGGTGCCATACCGATAATATTGTGATAATGATTGTTGTAAGCAAACTCAATCAGAGCTATATACTAATCCCACGCTCCTTGAAACTCCAATACACAAGCTTTGAGCATATCTTCAATAGTTTTAATTGTTCTCTCACTTTGTTCACCTGTCTGAGGATGAAATCTCAAGGTAAATCTAGGATCCCTGTCCAATACAATGGACACCAGAACCCCATGTAATCTTACCACTTCATTCACATACTTTAGGGCAACTGATCCAATGTATGTGTCTCTCTCACTGGTAAAAAATGGACTGACTTTGTCAATTGGTCCATAATAACCCAAATAACATCATGTTTCCTCGAAGTCCTCAGTAAACCCATTATAAAGTCTATAGTAATTCTCTCCCATTTCCACTTCAGAATAGGCAATGACTGTAACTTACTAGCTGGAGCCTGATGTTTGGCTTTTATCTGTTGGCAAGTTATACACTTAGCAACATAGTCAACTACTTACTTCTTCATCCCTGGTCACTAGAAATGTTGCCTCAGCATGTTGTACATCTTGGTAGTATCAAGATGCATAGCATAAGCAACTATATATGCTTCCTCAAGAATCTCCTTTCTCATATCCTTAATATCGAGTACAAATAACCTTTGTTTTAACCACAGTTTCCTATATCTCAATTCAAACTTAGAATTCGGGTTCACCTTCAACTTCTCAATAAGCTTCACAAATTTGGGATCTTTACTTTGGGCTTTTCTAATTTTGGCATACAATACAGGTCTCAGCTTTAATGTAGCTATCAATGTCTCATTCTGCTCTAGATTCAATTAACATTCAATGCTCTCAATTGAACTACGTTCGGTAACCTCGATATTTACACTTAAGCTACACTACAATCTGTTTTCCTAGTTAATACATCAACTACCACATTAGCTTTCCTGGATGATACTCAATCATACAGCCATAATCTTTAACTCTACCTATCTCCTCTGCATCATGTTCAACTCTTTTTGACTCAATAGATACTTCAAACTCTTATGATCATTATATATCTGAAAATTCTTTCCATACAGATAGTATCTCCATACCTTTAGAGTAAAAAACACTACAATAAGTTCTAGATCATGCATTAGGTAATTGAACTCATGAGACCTCAACTATCTTGATGCATATGCTATCACTCTACCATGTTGCATTAACACACATCCTAACCCCTATTGTGAAGCATCACTATACACCACATAACCTCTAGGCCCAGATGGAATAGTCAACATCGGTGCTGTAGCTAACTGATGTTTTAGCTCCTCAAAACTTTTCTGACACTCATCATTCTATCTAAAAGGCACATTCTTCCTCAGAAGTTTTGTCAAATGGGTTAAAGTTATTGAGAACCTCTTGACAAACCTCTGGTAGTATCTAGCTAATCCTAGGAAACTTTGAATCTCCGACACATTGCTCGCAACTTCCCACTTCATTACTGCCTTTACTTTCTTTGGATCAACTTATATGCCTTGTCTAGTTACTATGTGACCTAAAAATACTACTTGATCAAGCCAGAGTTCACATTTATTGAACTTGGCATATAATTGTTTCTCCTTTATGATCTGTAAGATTAACCTTAAGTGCTCAGCATGTTCTTCTCTACTCTTCGAATATACCAAAATGTCATTAATAAACACGATCATGAAATGATCTAAATAAGGTTGTAATACCTTACTCATTAAAGCCATAAATGCAACTAGAGCATTAGTCAACCCAAACAGCATCACTAAAAACTTGAAATGCCCATACCTGCTCCTCAATGCATTTTTTGATACATCAGCTTCTGTTATCTTCAACTAGTAGTACCCAAATCTCAAGTCTAACTTGGTGAACACATGATCTCCCTATAACTAGTCAAGAACATCATTAATTCTCGACAAAGGGTACTTATTCTTCATTGTTACCTGATTCAGTTGCCTATAATCGGTGCATAGTCTAAGAGTTCCATCTTTCTTCTTCACAAACAAGACTAGAGCTCCCCCAACATGATACATTGGGTTTGATGAAACCCTTTTCCAACAACTACTGTAACTGAGTTTTTAGTTCCTTCAGTTCCACAAGTGTCATCCTATATGGAGGAATAGCTTTAGGAGTGGCACCTAGAACTAAGTCAATCATAAACTCTATTTCCTTATCTGGAGGTAAACCAGATAACTAGACGAGAAACACATCCAGGAATTTCCTAATAATAGGAATATCTTGCATAGTCTACTCAGTTCGAGTATTAACTATGTGGGCTAGATAAGCCGCACATCCTCCTTGCATCAGTCTCAAAGCACTCATAAATGAGATCAATCTAGCTGGCACTGCTTGACTAATACCTTGAAATATTACTCTTGGTTGGTTAGGAGATTCAAATATTACCTCCTTAGTATAGCAGTTTATGATAGCTCTATGAGTAGTGAGCCAATCCATGCTTAGAATAATATCTATCTCCCTTAACTGCAATATAATTAGATCAGCTTCCAACTCTGCTTGATCAACTCAAATTATACACTTTTTATATACTTCACCAATTACTATAGTACTACCTCTTAGTTTAATCACCTCTAATCCACATTTTAGTAGTTCTCTATCACAATGCAGCCTAGATGCCAGATATGGTGCGATAAAAGAATGTATAGATCTTGGATCTAGCAATTCAAAAACTTCAAAATTAAAGATCTATAACACACTTGCAATGACATTTGGGGAGTTTTAAGCCTCCTATCTAGTCATCACATATACTCTGGCCTGAGACTGAGATTGGTTGCTTCGTACCTCAGTCATGACAGTAGTCATCACATACACGCATGCTTAAGTATGCTAAGTTTTACTATTTTTAACATCGATAATATCACAAATGCATGGGTCATTCGAGTAGTACCTAAGGTATTGATCCCACTAGGAAGGGTTAATCTAATCCTAAAATCTAAGGCTAAACAAAATCGAAACAATTCAAAATAAATAATTAATGTAGAAAATTAATCAATCAAACAATCAATTACGAGAATTAAATTTTAGAAATATAAATAGGATAGCAATTTGCACAACCCAATCATGAATCAACCTAGGAATTACTAGCTAAGAGAAAAGGGGTTTTATCCGACCTTAATGAAAATCTAATTGATTATACAATTATCGAATTACTGAGTCTAGATGGTCCTAGGGTGGATTACTCTCTCTCGTGTTATAATCTTTAACCCTAATGTTTAATCCCTAATTCAAATTATGGAATTGTGATCTCTCGATTTACAATTGGCCCAAAACCTTATTTAGTTCTGAAATTTCCTAGAAACCTACCAAAAACCTATTCACGATCTCTTACTACACAATTTAACGGTTTGATTTAATTCTTTATCTACCAAACTACCTAACTCTCGTTAGCCTAATTTGATGATATTCACTCAGTTCACCCTCTCAGTTTGTTATTAAATTATTAAGAGCAGAAATTGAATCATAAACAATTCAATAAAAAATACAATAAATCGAATTTCATTAATATTAAAGACAAAAATCCCGAATGTTCGTTTAGAAAAAAATTAACATTCAACAATACCTATTCTCAACGACTATACCAATTTTATACATCAATAAAATTTAAATAAAATCAGAAAATAATGTTGGAATGGATTAGTGAAGGCAGTGATGGTAGGAAACCCCCTGTTTCGAGATTTACTTCACGTCAAGCTTCTTCTCTGTGTCTCTTTTCCTTCGTCTCCTTCCTCAAATCTCTCGGTATGCTCTCTAGGTGTTTTGGAATTGAATTATACAAAAAGACTGCTCTTCTGTTCTTTTATGTTGTATTTATACCTTGAAAGCCCTAGAGTTGATTTGGGGTCGAAACGGTCTGAAAAGTCCCACAAAACTTGACATTTCTAGTTATTTTCGTGTTTGCCAGATGCAAACCACGATCATGGCCAATGACTAACCCTCTCTGTCACGATCGAGGCTTAGTTTAGAGCTCTCTGTCATGATCATAGCCTAGTTCAGAGCTCTCTGTCACGAATGTGGCCTAAAGTGCACGATTGTGGCTTGGGTCTTGTTGGCTTGCCTCTTTCTGTCACGATCATGGCCTATTATGCCACAATCATAAGTCTTGGTTTTGGCCCAAAACTCTTCGAAATTTCTCCGTACTTTGTTGTTTACCTTAAAACACTAACAAACACATCAAAGTACCTCAAACACAACATTTAACCTTAACGACTCATACTAACCCATAAAAAACACTTAAACACATAAACTAACGCAATTAAAACTTAAACACACACTCAGCACTCAAATTAACACTAAATACATCACAAATTAAACCCTAAAATATAATGCAAATCACAATTATCAACATCCCCACACTTAAACATTTGCTTGTCCTTAAGCAAACAAAACAACAGACACATACTTAGCACACAACACACAATGCAATAATGAGACAATGGCGTCAACTTCATGAAATAAATTTTATCTTAAATAGGATCATACAAGTTATATCTAATCATTAACATGCAAAATCTTAGTCTGGGGGATTTAAACGAAATATACAAATTAATCGAGATCTAAGTATTAATTTATTTACCCTTTTCAATTATACACACACATTAATAATTCTTTAGTCCTTCAGACTCTGTAACTATTCCTAAGTATATTTTCATGAAAAGTCAAGCTTTTTACAAGTTCGGTAGGTTTTATTAAGAGCACACATTTTGTTTATTTAAGCAAGGACTTAGTCTTTTACTCAGAGGCAAACAGTGGTGATGAATGTCAATTCGGTTACTTAACTAAGTAATTTTTATTAATCAGCTTGGTTGAAACGTCATTATAGCTTTTTTATGCAAAGACACACATTTATGATGTGTGTTGGTCTGATTACTTAACTATATCACATTTTCAACTAGCTACTAGCTCTATTAACGCAAAGGTCAGTGGAATAGTGAATATTTAACAAACACTTTTTTTAATTTTATTGCCTACCTTGTTATTTTAGCTACTCATTTCTATGAAAAATACTAGTTAAGCTACTTAAGTTGAAAGGCCTCAAACTATAAATGAATGTGACAATCTATAGGGTGCTAAACTTACATTAAATCCTAATTAAACTATATATTTATCCAAAGACCCCTAATTCACTAATTTTAAGAGCTAATGATTATTCACAACCTAATAGACTATGTTCAAAATTAAATAAATTTCAATTCATCTAAGCCATTATCATATTAAAAAAATTCACATTATGCAACCTAAACAAACTATTATACAAAATGCAAAATTTACACTCATGGTAAAAACACAGGACCCCCCTTATACTTAAAAACACTTTGTCCTCAATATGAGAATGGTACACAAACACACCCGGGGGAAATAAACACAATATATGAAAAAACATAAGAACAAACAACACTGGAGCTCCCCAAGGTGATACACGGGGTATGATGAAACCCTTTTCCAATAACTCCTATAACTGAGCTTTCCCTATCTGGAACTAAGTCAATCGTAAACCTCGTTTTCCTATCTGGGGGTAAACCAGATAACTCAGTAAGAAGCACGTCTAGGAATTCCCTAACAATAGGAATATCCTACATAGTCTACTCCATTCGAGTATCAACTATATGGGCCAGATAAACCTCACATCCTCCTTGCATCAATCTCAAAGCACTCATGAATTAGATCAGTCTGGCTAGCACTGCTTGACTAATACCTTGAAATACCGCTCTCGATTAGTTAGGAGAGTCAAATATTACCTCCTTAGTATAGCATTTCATGATAGCTCTACTAGCAGTGAGCCAATCAATGCCTAGAATAATATCTATCTCCTTTAACTGCAATACAATTAGATCAGCTTCAAATTTTGCCTGATCAACCCAAACTATATGCTTTTTACAAACATCATTGATTACTGTAGTACTACCTATCGGTGTACTCACCTCTAATCTACATTTCAATAATTCTTTGCCACAATGCAGCCTAGATGCCAGATGTAGTGTGATAAAAGAATGTGTAGATCTTGGATCTAGTAATGCAAAAGCTTCAAAATTAAAGATACGTAACACGCCTACAATGACATCTGGGGAGTTCTAAGCCTCCTTTCTGGTCATCGCATATACTCTGGCCTGAGACTGAGGTTGGTTGCTCAGCACCTTAGTCTTGATAGTAGAACTCCCTGAACTTACTCTACTTCTACCTCTGCCTCTCTTTCCAGATCCACTAGCTTAGCTCTGCTGGACATTTTTTTCAGTTACTCAGCACAAGTTTACGTATGCTAAGTTTTACTATTTTTAACCTCGATAATATTGTAAGTGCACGGGTCATTCACGTAGTACCTAAGGTATCGATCCCACGAGGTGGGTTAATCTAATCCTAAAATCTAAGGCTAAACTAAATTGCAACAATTCAAAATAAACAACTAATGCAGAAAATTAATCAATCAAACAATTAATTACGAGAATTAAATTTCAGAAATATAAACAGGATAGCAATTTGCACAACCCATTCATAAATCAACCTAGGAACTGCCGACTGAGAGAAAGGGGGTTTTATCCAACCTTCATGAAAATCTAATTGATTATACAATTATCGAATTACTAAGTCTAGATGGTCTTAGGGTGGATTACTCTCTCTCGAGTTATAATCTTGAACCTAATGTTTAATCCCTAATTTAAATTATGGAATTATGATCTCTCAATTTACAATTGATCTAAAACCTAAATTAGTTCTAAAATTGTCTAAAAACCTACCGAAAACCTATGCACGATCTCTCGCTACACAAATTTAATGGTTTGATTCTTTATCTATCAAACTACCTAACTTTAGTTAGCCCAATTTGATGATATTCACTCGATTCACCCTCTTGGTTTATTACTAAATTATTAAGAACATAAATTGAGTCACAAATAATTCAACAAAAAATATAATAAATCAAATTTCATTAATATCAAAGACAAAAATCCAGAAGGTGAGTTTAGACAAAAATCAACATTTGAGAACACCTATTCTCAACGACTATCTGTAACACCCCACTCCCACCGAACCCGAACCCGATATCAAAAGTGATATCCGAATCCGTGCCCCGCGAGGGTGGCGTGTCACATCACTTAACACATCACTTAGCACTTAACAAAACTCGGTATAAATTTTTTTGTAAACTCTTTTAAAACACTTTACACTTATCAGTTATGTATGTCCACTTTTTGAAACACTTTGTCTATTTAAACTGAAAGCAGAACATATCACATACACTGAAACTCACAAACGCTTTTATTAGTCACTTGGGCCCATTTGCAATTACACAATACAATTGTTTCTCAAACTTCTCAAAATCAACTGTAATAATTAATTACAA
>JANIIA010030272.1:0-12466 GCA_027478495.1 Erythroxylum alaternifolium | reverse complement strand
AAGTTTTTACTTTCCTAACTACTCAAAAAAATGAACCAAACATGATAATATAAATTTTAAGAAAAAGATTACTTTCTCAAGCAAGAATTCATGCCAACCAAACAAGGCCATAATGAAAACTAATGCCTAATTCTATAGCTAAAAATTAGGACCATAATTGGCTCCAATTCTGGAAGTAGAATATTTCCAACCTGTCAAGAATATCTTAAGAATATCTCAACACTCCCTCTCAAGTTGGTGTATAGATATCATATATGCCCAACTTGTCAATCCCCCTAAAGAAATCATGACTTGACATTGCTTTAGGTAGAATGTCTGCTACCTGATCTTTAGATCGTATTTTAGGCAATTCCAGAATTTTACTATCTAACTTTTCCTTGATAAAGAACCTGTCAACTTCAATATGTTTAGTTTTATCATGCTGGACTGGATTGTAAGCTTTATCACAAGTAACTTTACCGTCACAATACAACCGAATTAGGTGTTGTTGTGGATAACCTAAGTCTTCTAGTAACCATCGTAACCATAGAGCTTCACATAGTCCAAGTGCAATTCCTCTGTACTCAGATTCGAAACTTAAGCGAGAGACCACATTCTGTTTCTTGCTTCTCTAGGTAACAAGATTACCTCCTTCAAAAGTAAAGTAGCCAGATGTAGATCTCCAATGAACGAACACTCCAGCCCAGTCAGCATCGGTATATACAACAAAGTCTTCAACACTTACATTTTTCTTAAACAAAATATCTCTTCTAGGTGCAAACTTTAAATACTTTAGTATTCTCATAACTGTTTCTATAAGTTTCTCTCCAGGATTGTGCATGAATTGACTAACAATACTTAAGGCATATGCTAGATCAGGTCTTGTGTGTGCCAAGTACATTAGTCTTCCAATAAGCCTCTGGTATCTTCCTTTATCAATAGGGACCTAACCTTCTTCTATGTAAAGTTTCAATCCTTCTTTAATTAGCATATCAATTAGTTGACAACCTGACATTCCTATTTCCTTCGATAAATCTAGGATGTATTTTCTTTGAGACAAGAAAATTCCCTTTTTTAATTTGGAAACTTTTACTCCAAGGAAGTATTTCAAGCACCCCAAATCCTTCATCTCAAAATTTTTCAACAGATATTTTCTTAAGGCTTTTACTTCATCAGGATCATTTCTTATGATAACCATATCATTTATATAGACAAAAAGAGCTGTAACCTTGTCCTTTACCCTTTTTAGGAATAAGGTATGATCAGAATTGCTCCGGTGGTATCCAAAAGCAATCATTGACTTCGTGAATCTTCCAAACCACATTTTTGGAGATTGCTTTAACCCATATAATTCCCTTTTTAGCTTGCACACTTTTCCAGTCACACTTTTAGATGTCATACACCTTGGTCGAAGCTCCATATAAGTATCTGAAAATAATTCACCATGTAAGAAGGCATTTTTAACGTCAAACTGGTGCATTGGCCAATCTAAGTTGGTTGTTAGTGATAACAATACTCGAATCGTATTGATTTTGCCACAAGAGCAAATGTTTTTGTATAATCTACTTCATAGGTTTGTGTGTAATCCTTGGCTACTAATCTTGCCTTAAAACGTTGAATTGTTCCATCGACTCGATATTTGACAGTAAACACCCCGCAACATCCCATTGGTATCTTTCCTGGTGGACAGTTAATAAGTTCCCACGTTCCATTTCTTCTTATTGACTCCATTTCTTCATTCATTGCAGCTTTCCACCTTGGATTAGCTAAGGCTTCCTATTAATTCTTAGGAATAACTATAAAAGATAGTTGATTTATAAACGACTTATTTGATTATGACAGATTGTGATATGAAACATAGTTGTTCGTAGGATATTTAACTTTGCTTGAGAGATCAGGTTCATAAGTAGGCTTAGGAATACCTATAGTAGTGCGCTCAGGCAACTGTTTTCGAATAGGTTCAACTTGCAAGTTAGGAGCATCCTCAATGGATGATTGGTGTGGTACATTTGGGACTTCAGATTGTTTAATCACTTCTCCACTCGTGTCTTCTAGTGTAATCAATTCTCTATTCACGTCAGGTAATGGATTTACACATACGTAATCATTTTCAGATATATCAACAGGTTTAGATTGATCATTACTGCCTCCATGTTCAAGGCCAATTTTATGTGACTCCTTTTAAACTTCTTGAACCTTATAATCCAGTGTCATGATGTCTTCTTGACATCTCTCCCCCTGAAGTTTAGGTTGAGAAAAATACATTGTCTCTTCATGAAATAATGCATCTATTGTAACAAACATTTGCTTAGTTAGAGGATAAACCCTTTTTGATATCAAGATGACTAAGAGAAAGATATTAAAGAGTATCAATAGTACTATGATATATTCAGTAGGATTTAAGGGAAGATGACCATGATTTCATAGTGGAAAGAGTGAGAAGTTGTGAGGCTTTGCTTTTTATACAACGGTGTTATGTAAACATCATTTGTTTCATTCTTTGGTGTTATCTGGTAGATCCTAAAAAGTTCAATTCATGTGTCTTTTTAGTTATTTATTGTATTTTTTAATGTAAAAAAACTATCATTTGCTTGGAACTTTAACACTTCTTCAAGCTTTATTTCCAAAGATAGTTTTGGCCTAATAAGTATGATTGAGAAATTCAAAAGAGTAATTGCTTTTATTCCTTTAACACTTTATGGTGATGAAAAAGACATTAATCACACATTAATCCTTTTAATTTACACTCTATATGTTACATTTTTTAATGTTGAAGTACTAATTTTGCGGAATTGGGACTATTTAAAAAAATAAAAGAAGTTGAGAGAAGTTATGTTATTTTGTTAATATCATCTTTAATCATTACAACCCCTTTTAACATGTCGATTATTTGTTACATAAAGATTAATGAAATTATTATACTTGTTATCATCTTATAATGAATAAAGAAAAGTATTGTTCTTCTTATTATTTAATAAGAAAGGCATAAGAAATTTATTTACATTATGTTGTTGTTTTGTTAAAATATACAAGATAGTATCATTACAGTGTATACATGAGAAAAGATAAACTTGATATGTGAAATGGATGATAACCAATCTTAGATAATAAACAATCTTAATATAATTAGGATTATAGAAAATCTTTATACATTGTCATCCCGCATCAAGCTCACGCATGCTAGCAAGAGTAAGCTTATCATGAAGTTTATGAAAGGCAGATGAAGTTAAGGCTTTGGTGATGACATCACGAAGAAATATGTTTGACAATGAGAGCCTTTTCAGCAATAAGGTCTTGAATAAAATGGATGCCAAATCTCTATGTGTTTTATTTGAGCATGAAAGGCCAAACTAGTAGCAAGAAATGTTAACACCAAGATTGTTACAATTTCGAGTAGCTATGATATGGGATAAACTTATCTCACCAAGTAAGGAGGTGATCTAACATAATTTAGTGATGACAAAATCGATACTCTAATACTCAGCTTTGGTGCTAGACTAAAAGACTATAGGTTATTTCTTAGCAATCTAAGAAATAAGATTACTAACAAGAAAGATATAGTAGCCTAAGGTAAAATACAGATCATTAAGATAATTAGTCCAATCAGTATTATATTAAGCTTGTAATGGTAGTGGTGTGGCATAAGTGAAGTGAAAGCCTTGAGAGGGAGTGGCTTTAAGATATCATAGAATTTGTTTGATGGTAGTCCAGTGAATATCTACAAGACAATATAAGAATTAAGATAATTTGTTCATTGTGAATTAGACATCAAGATATTGGGGAGCACTAATAATACTACAATATTAAATAGTATCTAGGGGAGGATGACCATGATTTTTAGATAGGGTAAGGGTAGTAGTGATAAGTGTGTTGACAAGTTTAGATTAGTCAAAGCATGTATGATAAAGAAAATCTTTAGTGTATTAAGTTTTAGTAAGAAGAATGCCATAAGATATGGGAGTAGCTTTAAAGCTAAGAAAGTGATGCAGAGGACCTATGTGCTTAATAGAGAAGGCAGTGTGAATATCATGAATTAAGGAGTTTATAAAGGTTGGTGAAGAATCTATAACTAAGATATTATCCATATAAACTAAGAGAAAGATTGTATGAGAGAGAATGATATGAAGTAAAATATATATCTTAGATCTGGAGTAAGTGAAATTGAATTGATAGAGTTTTTAAATTAAATGATGAAACCATACACGTAGAGCTTATTTGAGACCATAAAGAGCTTGTTGAAGTCGACAATATACAAGAATGAATTCCCATTGCCAACAAATGTGACAATGGGAGAGAGAGATTTATGTGATCTATTAAAATTAGGAGTTTGAGGAAAGCTTTGGTAAGGAATTTAGGCTAGGCTTGAGACTTGATAGAAGGAAATTAAGTGGGTTAAGCTTAGGAAGGAAATTGGTTACATGAATTAATTTAGGGCCATACTAAGACATGATTTGCTAAGCATTATAGGAGGACATAAATTAATTAGGGTTCCTTCTTCCTCCATAGGGGCGTTAAGAGTTACCTTTATTGTAATTGATTAGGATTCATTCATCCTCTAAAGGGGCATCAAGAGCTACCTTTATTGTTACTATCAGATGATGATTTTCTATAAAAAGAGATGATAAATGCAGTTTTAGTGAAGGATAAATATGTCAAGTGATAGGAGAGGATAGAGAAGAAGCTTAGCTCGAAGCACTAAAAAGAAATAGTGGAGTCATAATGCTTGACAATGGTAATAAAGGATTCATATTTAACAGGTAAGTCGTTTAAGGTGAAGAAGACAAGGTCCTCATTTGAGATGGTATCGCTAATAGTTGCAAGTTTGTTAGTTATATTAGAGACAGTGAAGAGAAAGTCGGTAATAGGTGTAGACCCTTTCTTTAATGTAAAGAGATTTTGTTGGAGAACAGATTAGTGGGATGTTAATTACTGTAGAAAATGTCGCTCAAAGGTGATCTATAGATCACAAGTAGTGTGGCATTTAAGAGTGAGATGCATAATTAGAGTAGATGGTGAGGCAATAAGAGAGCAATAGATAAATCTATCAAGTTTTTGCCATTTGATGTTAATTAGAGAGGGAGAATTAGCATTAAAGACCTCAAATAGTGATGTGAGAGTACTGCCAGATATAACTAATAAGATCAATGATGGTCAAATTTTCTTGAACTTGTTTTTTTTCTAAACAAGATAATTTGTTAAGTCTAAAGATGTGGTTAAAAAGTTATTAATTTGAGTAAAATACAGGGTAGGAGTGTTGTTGTTTGCCATAAAATTATTAGCTTAGTGTTGGTGTTATGGGCTGAAGTGTTTAGTTATATTGTGTGTTGGAGTATTTCGTTATGTTTTTTTGTAATGTATTAGTTGTATTGGTATTGTATGTTGAAGTGTTTGGTTGTGTTTTGGCAATGTAAATTTGACAAAAAGTAAATGTTTGCAAGATGACAACAAAATAATTAAAATGATAGCTCTAATACCATAATGAATAATGAAAAGTGTCGTCTTCTTATTATTCAGTAGGAAAGGCATAAGGTTGTTCGTATATATGACGTTGTTGTGTTTTTTAGGATATACAAGATATTATTGTTAAATTACATATGTGAGAAAAGGTAAACGTGATATATGAAATAGATGATGATCAATCTTCATGCAGTAAGATTATAGAAAATATTTAATTGTTTTCATCTTAATATATCACTTATTCAAATAGTGTTGTATATCACGAATTTTGTCTTCTTCAATAAGAAACTTCACATCCTCTTCTTCAAATGATATGAAATCTTTCTCCATTCATCATCTTCTTCCTAACTTTAAGTCTATATTTTTATGGCAACATTACCTCCCTCTCTGAAAATCTTATTCATAAATGTAAGATAAATCTCCTACCTGAAATTATCTTTTAGTTTTGTGTTTATCAATATGTTGTATCATCCTATTATGAGCTTAACATATATGAAACTGAATTAATTTCATTGCCACTTTACAATTACATAACATATGATAACCACCAAAACCTTTAAATCATTAGTAAGATAATGAAATTGAATGGGAGGAGGGTATATAGAGCTTCAAAAGGAGAATATTGTATGGTAGAATGATGGGTGCTATCATACCATCATTCAATCAAGGACAATCAATAACGCCAATAATGGGAACATTCACTAGTTATACAACGTAAGTATATCTTTAAAACATAATTTAAGAATTCTATTTGACTGTTTAATTATGGATGATAGATTATAGAGTGATGTAATGGAAAACATTTAGGTATAAAAAAACGTAGTCCAAATCTATGGAAAACATTTAAGTATGAAAAAATGTAGCCCAAAATAGATTGGTAAAGAGTGGATCGCGATCATTCACCAAATACAAAGGTATAACATGTAATTTGTAGATACGTACTATAGCTATTATATATAGGTGAGTTAAAGGAATAAAATGACAATATTTACTTAAGTGATAATATAACAACATAACCATCTAATTTTAGCAAACCCTTCACAAAATTCCAAGCTAACATCTATTTTACCTGGTTAGGAATAGGCAAAGGTTTAAGTCGAAAAAACAAAAAAGTGCATGAATTCACTAAAGTTAGGTATAGAAATAACCTACATTTATTATATTGGTACACTTCACGATTTCTAACAGATCCTTTGACATTTGCTTCCATTAATTTCAAAAGAAGTATAGTTGAATCTTCTTATGTATGCAAAGGAACCTAGAATGTCACCCAATAATATAATTATGAAATAGAAATATAATGTGGGTTTTTAAAGTTGCATTATTACCTATCATAACTCTTCTTTTCCTCTAAAGACTATCATCAATCTAAGAATAAGTTGAAATCAAGCTGGTGCCATATTTCAACTTTTGTATGAGCTCTTTTAGAACTCTATTAGTTTTCCAATTCCTCTGAATTATTGCAACAAACCAGTGTGAATATTGGAAGCAGCCATAATACATAAGTCAGCAGTAAAAACTTGAGATATTTATTGCTTTATTTTTACTCTCTTTTTGTATATGATATTAAAATTAAATTCTAATAGTTTTGATATTCACATTTGCTAAAAAGCATCGATGGCAATGGACCAGGCCAAACTTAGGCCCATTTAGGTCTGACCCTTACCTAAAAATTTAGATTTAAACCCAAGCTTAACCTGAAGTTTGGAAGGGTTTGAGGCTCCAAGTCCAAGCTTAAGCTCGATTAGGCTTAGTGGCTTAAAGCCTGATTGAGCTTGATTAAATATATATCTTAATTTTTAAAATAAAAGACAATGTCATTTACTCAAAATAATATCATTTCACTTAAAATTTTTAGACTTTGAATTGGATTGGGAAGCCCAAGCCTGAGCCCGACCTGATTCTCAAAATTAAAAAAGGCCTAAGCTAGCCTAAATCCAGTTGACTTAGGCTAGACCCATTGACTTCAGGCCAGTTCAAGTCAGAGCAAGTAATTATTGCCAAGCCTACTTAAAAGAGTGTTGTAATTTGCTAATCAAGTAAATAACTAAACTCCTATTATCAATTTGGATGATAAAATGCCTATTAGTGATATAATGAGACCACTATCTGCTAGTTATGACCTAAAAGTTCCTTCTTATAGATAGAAAAATGAGTATATTTAGTAGACAAGATCTTACTGACATAGGAGAAGGGATGACCCTCATATATAAAAGCTTCCCTAATCCCTTGTCCTGATGCATCATCCTGTATCATTAAGGTTTGCTAAAGTTTGGGAAAACAAAGACTGCTATATGCACTAAGGTTTACTTGAGTTGAGTGGAGCTGTTGTAGCTTCTCTTAACTAACTAAAAGTATTCATGTAACAGTTTATCTATCAACGGAAAAAGAAATTTGTCTTTGCTAATACTCTTATTTAAAGCTCCATAGTCCACACAAAATCTCCATGAATCATCTTTCTTTTTAACAAAAATTATTGGGAAAGAAAAAAGTTTACATTCTCTTAAATTATTCGTTGTTACATCATCAACTCAATTAATTTTTGTATTGCCCCTTTTTTCACACTATTATATCTATATGGACTCAAACTCATTAGCTCTATCCCTTTTCTCAAATTAATTCAATGATCATGAAGTCTTGAAGGTAGTAAGCCTCGGGATTTTTAAAATTTATACTGATATTCTTCTAAAAGTGTTTGTAGTGTATTTACCTACCTTTCAGACAAGTTTTTGAATATAATCACTTTTATGGCCTTGAAAAAGATTTATGGTGCACTTTACCAATATAAATGGTTATCTTTTTGCAATAAAAAAAACTAACACACCACTTCAACTCCTTTCAAACACTTGTCTATACTTTTGCCCTTCACTTTAGGTAAGCATTTGTACTTCCCACTTCTTAGCTTTATCTTCTATCTATTCCAATCAATCCTCATTTACCTTGTCATATAATTGAAAATGATGTCACTCAAAGTTGGCAATTATTGCTCACCCAAAACCATATCACTTTCTTTAATGTCGAGGATCAAAGCTCTAGTGTTGAATTGATAATTACTAATCATCCATTTTAAGTAGTTGTACCTCTTTTGACATCTAATTTGTAAATAACCTCTACTAAAATAGCTATTAGATTCATTTTCTCAATCAAACACTGTTCTTTACTCTCCAACTTCTCATCGATAGAGTTATGAGTATTGCCCATCAACTAGGAAATGGATTATTCTTCTTTTATACTTGCCTAAAATTTCATTTATTGTAATTTAGAAGAAATGGTGCCTACTATAACATGTAAGGAAATTATTGGTTGCTCCACTTCCTGATATTTCTCTTCATCTTGTTCCTCTTCTCCATCTTCCATCGCATATATAGGCATTATTCTCTTATTACACTTACGTCCAGGACTATACTTTTTATCACATTAGAAACAAAGTCCCTTAGCCTCTTCTCATCTGATTCTTTGTTACTAATGGTCTTGACCATTCTTTACTCAATAATCATAGTATTGATCATAGATGCAGGTTTAGGTAATGTTCTTAAAAAATTAACTTGACCTTAGTAATGTCCCTTTATTGTTGTATATGCTTTCCAACCACTAATGTCATAGCTATAACTCCTCTAAACATCCACTTATGCCTCTTGGCTAAGTCATAAGCTTTATACAAGCTTCTGGGAGCCCAAATTTGATTGAGTATTCAATCTCTGACTTTAATCTTTTCAAGAACAAATTTACTAAGTGTGATTTTGGGATCACCAATTTATATGATAAGAGATTAAATCATGCACAATTTTCTCTTGCTATTCTTTCTTATCTAATTTCTTCAAATCCCCAATAGGATCCTTAACTATAGTTCTTCTGAATCTCTGCTCTAAGGTTGATATGTACTCTTTCTAACTAGGATCTCGGCTTATTAGTTTATTCCTTATATAGAGTTAATGCCAAGCTTGGGCCTCTCTTTCAAGATATATCATAGCAATCCCTACCTATCTAAATGAAAGAATTGATCATATTTGCAGATCTAGCCCTTCTCTTCTAATTGCAAGAACTCTATCTTAGAAGACCTCATGGTGTAAAGTATTGATAATTGTTATACATTGTAAAGTATTGATAATTGTTATACATTCCTGTCTTTATTTTTAAGTACCGTTCTTTCATTCTTATCCATTTTTTGACTCTTTTGTTCGGATTGACGAAGAAGTTGTATCATCTATTCCTTTAAAGCTTGCAAGCCTAGCTTATACCTCAACTCTAGCACTTGTATTAAACTTTTCATGTTTTCCTTAATTTATCTCAAATTGAGGGAATGTGTTCTTTCTTCCATTTCTCCAAGGATTTTGAACTCTGTACCAAATTATTACGTTCTTTAATGTTGAAAACCTAATTTTAGGGGATTGAGAATTTTAGAAGAAGAAAAAAGGAAGAAAAGAAATAGAGAGAAGTTATAATATTTCATTAATATCATTTTACCTTTTAAACTTTGTTCTTACTAATCAGCTAGCTGATACACAAGGACTAATGAAATTATTATATTTGTTATTGCCTTATCTTATCTCTTATTCGAATAATGAGGTATGTCATGCTTTAGTTTTTTGTTAATTGAATAATGTCACTTCCTCTTCCTTAAACAATATCACATCTTTCTCTATTCATCATCTTTCTCCTAGCCATGTTTGTATTCTGTTGCAACATAATCATTCATCTACCTCCTAATAGTAAAGTTGTGATTTAAACTTGACTCAAAATTTTCATAGTATCAAGCAACTTAATCTATTAGTATTGACGATGGGTTGGACAAACTAAAAAAGTTAAAATACAATCAAGTTTCAAACTTCTCTCTTAGATTATCACTTTTTTAAAGTTCTGACAACTATATACTTAATCATAAGTATAATTGTATATAGAATATCACTTTTAATTACAATTCAATAAATTTTAAAAAGCTTTAGATCCATATTTGAGTCACTAATAAAATGAGATTCATTTTCAATTTCAAATTTGAACCGCTTTCAAATTTTAAATTTAATTTATGTCTATAAATCAGTATTTTAAAAATTTTCTAGTAAATTTATATAATTATTTTTACATAAATATATATTTATAATAATATGCAACAAATAATAATTATAAATTTATAAAAATTAAATTAGATAAATAAATATAAAAATTCATAATATTAACATCATCCTAACATATAACATCTATGTTAACACTAATAAATTTAGAGTAATTATTGAATAACAATTATAAATTAAAGTAAGGGTTAATTATCAAAAAAAGCCCAAACTTTTGTCAAATTTTAATTCTAACCCGAATTTTAAAAAATAGCAATAAAATGCCCAAATTTTTAATTTTTTAATTCTAGTCCAAATTTCAAAAAGTAGTAATAAAATGCTCAAACTTTCACTTTTCTTTAATTCTGGCTTGACGTTATATGTTGTTCTTCCGATGCCCTTAACTTTTTGTTTTCTGTTTGTTCTTTTGACACCCCAAACTACTTTTGCATTATAGTGTACTGCACCAGTAAGTTCTTCATTTTTAGTTTGTTCTCTTGATGTCCTTAATGTAATGGCGTCGGAGCTGCATAATCTGAAAATCGAAGGGTGAGGGCGTCGAGAGAACAAACTGAAAATGAAGGGAAAAAATTGAAATCAAAGCTTAAGGGTGTCGTTACTGTATAATCTGATTTAAGTCATTTTTAAACAACGATGTCGTTTTAATTATATGATGAAACGACGTCGTTTCATTAATCTTCATTTGTTGTGTTAATTTTAGCTGACGTATATTAATAGTTAAGATTTTTGAAGCACGTAGCAAGCCATGTCAGCAAACCTAACGAAAACACTAACGCCAAGCTAGAATTGAAAAAAATTGAAAGTTTAAGCATTTTGTTGCTACTTTTTGAAGTTCGGGATAGAATTGAAAAAAAATTGAAAGTTTAGGCATTTTATTGGTATTTTTTAAAGGTTGGGCTATAATTGAAAACTTGACAAAATTTTGGGTTTTTTTTGGTAATTAACCCTTAAAGTAATTATAAATTACTTTTAAATATTAGATTTAATTGAATTTTTTTATATATAATCTAAGCTAAATTGTTAAAGTTTTCAAACTTATTTTAAAAATGCAACCCATCAAATAAATCTATCTATCTATATATTTTAATTTTCTGTCTTAATCTAAATAATCAAATAGAATTTTCAATTTCATAAGTGATGAGCATTCTAAATTTCGTTTAAAAAACTTGACAATACATGTTTTCTTCATGAAGCAACATCATTTGGATATGACGATAAACTGCTATATTTTTTGGTGCTTATTATTGTAATTTTTTTCTTTGGAGGTCTTACTTAATTCTTTTATCATAATCCTTCATGGTTCCAAATTCATTCAATTAAGCTTATGGCACCAGCTGTACTTTTGTTCATAAAGCTCCAATTTTACATCAATAATCGATTAACTAAATAGTAAAGGAGGTCTTAAAGTTTGGCTTCGACACTCTCGATAGAAACCGTTATATGGTTTAACTTTGATACGGAATATACTCTCCCCTCAAAACGATTACTTATGGTCACTTAAAGTTAGTTCATCCACTAAACGTGATTTTTATTGCCTTGGAGAAGACTTATGACATAGTATTTAGTGAAGTCACATGGACGTGTTTAAAACTTAAGGAAGTTCTTATGACTTATATGTTGGAATCCAACCGTGATCAAATCACGGGTACACGGAAAATAAAATTTTTTACAGATTCTGAGTAGATCCCGATAATAAATTAACTTGAATAAAATAAAAATATGAATCATAAGAAATCATACCTTGTTTGAGTTCCCGTTGAAAGTCCATTGAAACTTTTTTTGATTTGTCAACCACAAGCTATTCAAACGTCTAGCCTCTAATGGTATCTACAGAATAATTCTCAACACTTTGAGAGGAAGAATGTAAAAGTGTTAACTTCTTTATCTTTTCTTCCTATTAATAGAAAAATCATTAGGGTGGTTTTGTAATTTTATTAAAATTAAATTCCTTAATTATAATT
>JANIIA010030222.1:0-12469 GCA_027478495.1 Erythroxylum alaternifolium | reverse complement strand
AGACAGTACAGTTTGATCGATGTATAAACCTTGATTTTGATGAAATGAAATGAGGAAGAAGTTGGTTTTAAAAATATCGTGGTTTTCGATTAATGCTTTATTGTTCAAATTATTGTGATGCCATGTGAAGTGTTCGTAGTGATTGCAAGTAGCTCACCCTTATCATAGGATATGTACCGGAATGACCTGTGGGCATTCCGGTGTGTACACTGCGGTAAGGGGGCGCTACACAATCACTTCAATTTTGTAGAATAAGACATAATAGTCGTGCCTTATTATTAGAGAGAAGTGATTTAATTTAATAATTATTAACAAATATAATTTGAATTTAAAATATCTTAAAATATGTAAATTTTAAATAAAATTTTAATAATTAAAAATATATTTAAAATAAATATTAATTTATAAATAGAAACTTAATTATTAAATTATTTATTTTAATAAAATATAATAATTTTCATTGATGATTTATTAATAAATATCATATAAGAGATTAAAATAAAATTAATATTTATTTATTTATTTATAAAAATTTATCTTTAAGTTTTATCTAATATATAATTATTAGATGTTAACAATCAAACATATTTTTATTTTATTTAAAAAATGAAAAATAAAAATTACATTAAAAATACAAGAAAAACCAACTAATTATGGAGATTACAGGAATAACTGAAACAAACTCAACTACTTCTAAAAAAAGTAAGCACTACTAAACAAACTAGTAGTATACTCGGACAATTAAAATCTCAATTGATGTTGTATTCTAACACTCCTCCTCGACATCAAGTTCCAATCTTTTCACCATGCCAAGTTGATGACATAAGCTTTCTAACTTATTGCCACTTAAGCCTTTTGTAAACAAGTCTACAACTTGGATCGTTCTGTCAATATGCTTCATTTCAATTTCTTCTTATAGAACTTTTTCCCTGACAAAATGATAATACACCTTTGCATGTTTGGTTCTAGCTTGAAAAATTAGATTTTTTGCTAAACGTATTGCTAATTGGTTATCGTAATATAGAGTTATTGGATAGTCTACTGGATGATACAGATCCTTTAGCAATTGTATAAGTCAAGTGCTTTGATGATTGTCTGAATTCAGGTTCCCCTATAGGAATCTTCAGAAAAGCTTCTGGATAGATTTGATAACCCCTTTAGCCAGAGAAATATTAGAGGACCAATAGATATAAAGGGAATTTAGTATTGCTTTTATGAGTTGTAGCCTCCCTCTAAAAGAGAGCACTTTGTTCGACGACATGCCCAATCTTCTCTGTATCTTATCAATCAATGATTGACATTCCAAATAGTGTATTTGGTTTGTAATTATGGGAAGTCCCAGATAGGTCAATGAAGCAAGTTTTCTATACATTCCTGTTAATTATGAGATTTTACTCTCCATAATATTTGCCCCTGAAGCTAAAATATACTGGCTTTTGGATAAGTTAATCTTTAGGTCCTGATAGATCCCTAAATTCAGACAAAGTAGACATGAGTAGCTCAACATACTTACCATGAGCCTTAGAGAAAAGCAGTAGGTCATCCGCAAATCATAAATTGATCAGCCCTACCTTCTTACCTTTAGAGTGAAATTTAAAGGACTTATTGTTTCCCACTTTCTCTCGGATTAACAGACTGAGGACCTCAATGCAAATAATAAATAGATAAGGGGAGATAGGGTCTCTCTGTCTTAGCCCCCTTACACCCCTAAATGAGTTTATCAAAGTGCCATTAACTAAGATGAAGTAAGTCAAAGAGGTTATACATGCCTTAACCCAAGTGACAAATACCTATGGGAACCTTAAGAGTCTTAGAGTCCTTAAGATAAAGTCGTATTCTATATGATCAAAGGCTTTCTTGAAATCGACCTTTAGGATATAGTTAAGAGGACTATTTTTCCTTTCATACCCTTTCTTCAACTCCTGTACAATGGAAAAATTATCAGCAATGTTTCTACCTTGTAGGAAAGCACTATGATTATTAGAGATTGCAAAATCCAGTACCAATTTCAGCCTATTATCTAAGATTTTGAAGATAATTTTATAGAGAAAATTGGTGCATGCAATAGGCCTATAGTCATACAATGTAGAGGAATAAGAAATTTTTAGAATCAAACAGATATAGATTTTGCTTCAGTAGAATCCCATTAGAGAAGAATTCCTTTACAGCTTTTTTGACCATAGGTCCAGTATCTTACCAAGTCTTCTGAAAGAAAAAACCATTAAAACCATTAGGACTAGGGGACTTATTCAAATGCATTTGAAACATCACCTCTTTTATTTCGTTATCTACTAGTTTGATAAGAGTAGCTGTGTGTTCCTGAGAAATTTTTTCTGAATAAAGGAGTCAAGAGTAGTTGAATTGGTAAAAGTCCAAGAGTGTCTATAGAAACTCCTAAAATATCTCTCTGCTTCATGAAGAAGATCCTCTTAGCATGAAATTTCCTTCCCATCTCGTAGTTTTAAAGAGCAAATTTTATTAGCATTCCTTCTAGCTACAACTGAATTGAAAAAGAATTTTGTACACCTTTCGCCATCTTTTAGCCAATTAACTTTGGTTCTTTGCTCCATTAAACTATCGTGATCCTTTGCCTTAGAGAGATAAGACATTAGTAGGGACTTCTCAGCATTTAGTAGCCTAACATTGGTTAGGTCCCTTTCCAGTTGCTATTGAACCGTTTGCAGTTCCTCCCTAGCTAAGGTAACTACTTTCCGAGTGGAGCAAGGTCTTCTACTAATTAAAAGTTTCATCTCCCTTTTGATGGCTTTCAGCTTCTGAACGCATACAAACTGAAGGGTACCTTCAACCATAAATCCCAATCCTTTATGCAATGCCTCAGTAAATCCCTCATCATTAATCAATAGGTTATTAAAACTAAATGGCCCTTTTTGACCAAGATTGTATGCTAAATTTCAATTTGCATAGGCGTATAATTTAAGAATAAGGGATCTATAAACGAAGTGACTATTCGGTAACTGTGTAATCCAGTCTTGATTCACCAAAGTCTAATCAAGTTTTTTCTTTAGAGCGTATCTTCCCTTCTGCTTATTACTCTAAGTATAGAAGTGCTCTTGAGAGTGTAGATCAAAGATACCTAGCTGACCCACACAATCATTGAAATCAGTAGAGAAATTAGTCAACTTGAAGTTACCTTCAGCTTCCATTCTATATAGTGTAGAATTAAAATCTCCATAGAGAAGCCATGGCTCATTAACCAAATTTTGAAACTGGATTAAACTATCCCATAACTGTCTCCTTTGGAAAGCATGATTAGAGCCATAGATAAAAGAGACAAGTATGTCAACATTAACCTGAAAGAGGTTAAATTTCAGATGTATAACTTGCATCTCTATAGAAAAGACTTGAATATTCACTAAAGAATGATCATAACCGATAATGATTCTCCTATACTTACGGGCTTAATGGCTAGAGATAAATTTCCATTTAGAACTGAACTTATTCAGAAATTTAAGATTTTCATATCTAATTTTAGTTTCCAAAAAAGCAAAAATCCATGGATTTGTGTTATAAACAAAATGCCTTAAAGCTAAACGAATTTTCAGGCAGTTGATTCCCCTCACATTCCATGCTAAGATCTTTATTATTTAAACAAAGTCGATTTTGAAGCTCTTCCTTTTGCTCCTAAGAGTTTTCTTTTTAGCAACGGCTAGAAATTCACCAATAGTAGGATGTTCCTCCTTATTTTCTGTATTTAAACCATTCCTTTCTTGTAGATCAAGACCATTAGGGTTAACACCATTGATTGTTGAAGGATCATTCAACAATTGCTTCATATTTTCACAAGCCACATTAAACTCTTTTCCATCATCGTCAGCAGTAACTGTAACAATATCTCCTTCCCGTAAATCACTTATACTCTTTTCTCTCCCTACATCATCTATCAGCTCTTCTCTTTCCCCATCTCCTTCTAGTTCATTCTTTGCTTGATCAACTTTAGGTGTAGGCACAGAACTGGTTTTCTCATTCGGACTTACTTTAAAATTTGTGAGTCCAACTCCCATCAATTCCTTATAGTCACCTCGAAGGAAAATCTTACTCGTAGATATCCACCTTTTACCTTGAGCAGAAAGGGATGGCTTTCATTGATATTGAACTAGCACATTGTCCTCATAAAAGGAATCATCAAGCCCTAATCGTATAATAGGTATAGATTCCGGTAAGTTGGACATATCCATATTAATGCATATTCTGGCATACCCCAACCTCCTTTGATTTGGTGTATTTTCATCCAAACAAAGAAGTTTACGTAAAAACTAGGAATCATACTCAGTCCTTTAGTTTTCCAATATTCAAAATGGATGTTAAAGAGGTTTACCCATATAAGGACTGGTCTCCTTTCCTTAAAATTCATATGAAAACTTGGATGCCATGGCTGTAAGAATAGTAGGTAATTTGTAACATGCCATGGCCCTTCTTCTACTACTTGTAAAGCTTGACTTTTTGAGAAGAACATAAGCAGAATGTATTTGTCTTCTACAATAACAACCCCTCAAAACCTTTATTCTTCCAAATTGATTTCACCCATCTTAGGATAATAGGAAAAGCCAAACGCTTATCCCAAAAAAAACCACTGTGATGGAGTTTTCCTAAGATTTTACCCCCCATATAGCGTTTCTATGTTTGGAAAGACAATAGAGTGACCATTTTCCATTTTAGGGGGACAAAAGTGCAAGACAGACCCATCACCCACCACTTGCTTCCAGGTTCTCCTCTCAATTTGGGGGTTGTTAGTTGATGAAGGGTTAAGGGAAGTGGTTGCAGTATGGGGAGGGGAGGGAGCTGGTGAAGGGGTTTGAGATGGAGGTTTTACAGCAACTCCATGGGATGAAGATGGGGAAGTGGAAGGGGGTAAAAGAGGAAAAGCTCCTTCATGGGATGAAGATGGGGAAGAGGATAGGGGTAAAAGAGGAAAAATCTCCTTGTTGAGTTCAGGTTTCGAAGTGAGAGAAGGGTTATGTAAAGAATGCATTGTTGAAAGTGATGAATACAGATTCTAAAAAGGGAAAAAGGAGGGAGGCAGGAAAATAGGAGGGCAAGGGTTAGATCTGTTCGAATGTTGGAGAGTAGGGCGAGTGAAGGTGTAAAGGAAGGTGGGAGGAAAAAGTAAATGGTAGAGAGTAGGGCTGGATGGAGGAAGTGGAGTCATAGAAGGAGAAGGGAGGAGGAGCAGGATCGTAAGCTATGGGTTGAGTGAAGCTAGAGGTTAGAGAGAGGATAGAGCATCTCTCTCTAACCCATTACAGTGTGAAAATTTCTACTCTCCAATAGAATCCTGTTTAATTGTCGATACATTGTTGCATTTTCCAAAATTTTTCCTTTATGAGCACAAATTTTGGCATTTGGCTCTATTGGTGTAAAATTGGGTTTGCATTAAAGCATTCAAAATTTATTCAACAAATCTCTAAAATACTTTTGTTGATGTAGAAGAATTCCATCTTGAATTTGATCAATTTTTAGAACAAGAAAATGCTTGAGTTGTCTGAGGTCTTTCATTTGAAAACGAACTGATAAATTCCTCGTTTGAAGAATTTATTCTTTATAATCACTTGTTATGATTAAATCATCCATATATAAAAAAGACAATAACTAGCTTCTCTCCATTAATTTTAATAAACAAGTTAGGATCAGCAGAAGTTACAGAATAACTTATACAAGTTAAACTTTCAACTAACAAGTGCACTAGAATTATATTACAGCAGTATAGATATCGTTCCCATGAGGATTGATCACTAATACTCAAAGTCACACCTTTAACTATTATTCAAGTTGTCGATTATGAAGTTATTAACTAAAAATTAATGCAATAGTACTTAACGAAACAATTACTTCACTAAAAGTGTACCAAATTTTAGTTTTCCCTTACCCCTACTATGAAAAGCTCTAAATACACTTTCTTTCCATGAATTTGTGTAATTTTCTCTAGTAAAGTCAACCATATTTGAGGTTCTAACTAACTATCTAGACCAATTTATGACATCGAACACCCATTTTTTAAGGTCATGTAATCAATTAAAAACTATCTAGATGCATTAAAAATCAATGAGACTCATGTAATATCACCACCAAAATTATCCAAGAGTCCAATATTTCAAGTTGTCTTAGTAATTCTAGATATGCTTTATCAAGATCTAGTAATCAATTCATCTAAGAATTCCATACATGTATTAATTAAAGGTCCATGTTTCAGGTTTCTTTAATGAAAAACATGCATAAAAATTAAAGCATTAAAAAATAAAGCATAAATTCATGTATTGAAACAAAACAATTAATCAATCAAATCATAGCAGACTGAGGTTTGATTCAGCCTCCCTTTGGCACTAAAAAGAAATTAATCTAACATGTTTGTAAATAAAAACACAATTGGTAATAAATTCACACAAAACATGATGGAAATAATATAATGAAAAAACCCCGACACTAGGATAATCCCCTCCTCTCAGCCTTCTCTTTTGAGTGTAGGTTGTGTAAGTTATGTCGGATGTTCTCTCTTATATGTGGCAGCTCCTTTTTATAATGCAAAATTCATAGCTTCCTTACCCTATCCTGATTAGGAAGTTTTATCTTGATTTAAAAGACTTTTGTATGCTCCTTTTGTATATAGAATTAATATCTGACCATATCTCTTCAATCCTTCCTATTTTAGCTCCAAAATTCCTAAATTTTAGTAAGACTTCTGTAAAATAAAATAGAACTAATTAAGAAATTAACTGGAAGTCTAAATTAACAAAATAGAGCACAAATTCATGCTAGAATAGAGAAAACATACTAAATATTATTGCAGAATTTTTAGGCATCAAACTACCCCAAACTTAGAGTTTGTTCATCCTCGAGCAAACAAAAGAATTAAAAAATGCATAAACTTCTTCCAAATTTTCAGAAATTGCATTAGTAATATAATCCAAAGACTTTATAAGATATTGCAACCATTTTCTTTTTTGTATAAACAAAAACTAAGTCTTCTTCTCATCCTCCTAATCATGCTTAACCAATCAAGCTACTATTCAGTTCTTGGATGATATTATGCAAACAAGCTATATGTAAGGAAAATTTCCAATTTAATTATTATAGGCTTGGTTTCCACACCAATCTACACTAATGTTGATTCAAGACCATCTCAAAGATCATTAGAACTTAAATAAGCTTGTACTGTTAAGGTTAAGGGTAAATCGTTGAAACAAAGGAAGGAAAGGAGTATTCAAAGTGAGAACATTTTGGTCACTTTACAACATCAAAGCTTTCATTCCTACTCTCAATAATGACTCCCTCACCATTTCCCTTGTCAACCTTACCACTCTTTATGATTTCATCCTTATTTCTCCTTGTAGATTCTTTTTTTCCCCATGTTTTACTCTCTTTACTCAACATTCACTCAAAAGTTGCTTAAGATCTTTTTTCCTCAAAACTCGAGTGTTTTTTCCAATATTTTCCTTTTTTTTTCCTTTTTTCGAATTCTTTACTTTTCTTGTTTTCAAATTCTTTTCTTTTTTTTTGAATTCAAGTAAAGATAAAAAATTCCATAAAGAACGTGGAGTGAGTCGCTCACCTCTTGAAAATGTTATTATCATTGTATTTTCCACCCTCAAACTTAGGCCTTTATATAGAGTGTCGAAAGAGTCCTTATATATAATGATCCGAAATTGTAGTTGTTTAATAGCTTTTGTTAGCGTTTCAATAAAAATTTTCATTCATCTTCCAAAAAAAAATCTTACAAATGGTATAGTTCATACTTTTACAATAAGATTTTATTGCAACTTTAAATATGTAAAACCCAACATCAATATGCTTGGACCTTGATTTATCTCTAATCTATTGTAAAAATAAACATCTTTGAAACAATTAATATGATGAGCTCAACTACAGAACATTCGTCATAACCTATCCATATAACACTCTCTGAAATCCAAAGTGACCAAACTTACATCAGTTTATTGACAAATTTATAGGTTATAATAGAAGAAGATGATGAGAGATGGTGATGCAGGTTTAGGTTTCTTTGATACAAACCTAAATAATAGGAGCTCTCGTAGTTGGGAAAAGATAGCAAACTACAAAGATTTTGTGATGACACATAAATAGTATATGTGCTGTCGATATTCCTTTATACTTTCTACTATGTGTTTTCCATTATATTTTCAGTTATGAGTTTGTTATAACAAGCACTATTATATACAGACTAATGATATAAGAGAGACAGTAGAGAATTATTAACTTCTATTCTTTCTTTCTCTATCTCTTCTCCCTCCTTCTTTTTTCTAACATTCTTCATGTAATACCTTGTATATTTTTCTCATCTTTTCATCATTTCAGGTACTCATGTTGAGAGCACATCATGACAGAAGATATGGTTACCATGTCAGAGGCTCTTGAAGGGGCAACTAGCAAAAGATCAAATTGAACCAACACACTGCCCTTATTCAACAGATTGATTCCCTTTCTAAAACTAGACATCACTCAAAAACCTTTGAATCAATCCAAAAATCACTCTCCTCCCACCAAACCGTAATGGCAGATATAATGCTTAGATTTGACAAGTTTGAAAAACAACAAACCTAACATCGCTTGCTTACTCTGCCAAATCCTTGGCCCTCCCTAATGTTTAACCCATTCTCCTCCATAGTATCTCAACCTTAATCCTCCAGTCAAATGTTGTAGCTAAGTTATGATAAAGTTTAAGATCAAGTTTTCTGTTTTGATCAACATTTTTGTTCTACTGTCTTCCCGCGAAGAGGTTTTACAAGGCTGAGGAGTATCATCAACAGTATTTGGAAAAGGGTGGTGACAGTGGCTTGAAACAGACTGCGAAAAGGGGTTGCAATGATCCCTTTAGTGTGATGGTTGGTGTTGTTTAGTTACATATTTGACGTTACATTAAAATCTTATTGAAAGAGTATGAACTGTCTATGGTGTCTACAATAATTTGTAATAAAGTTTCGATCTTTATTATGTTTTTGGCTATACCAGCTTGCGTGTGAGTTTAATTGTCAGAATTCAGAACAAGGTGCTAAAAGATTGAACTATATATCCCAACCAAGTGATGACTGCAACCAAGTCATGGAACCATTTGTAAATACTTCCTGTGAACAAGGTTCAAAACATATAACCTCTCACAATGGAATGCGAACAAAACTTTTGTCAAAATCAGGATTCTCTGAATTTTTTGTAAAGATTACTTTGAAGGGTAAAGGAATCGTTTTTAGAGGCCAACCTCAGGTGGCATGAAACTTGAATTAAGTGATACGGATAATGGAAAGGCTGCTACTGGCACATCAATCTGTTCTAATGCTTCATAAGTCCTGGGTGTAGATACTATGATTCCTTCTTATGTTGGTTTTATTGGGCCCATACCTGGTGGTTCTATACATGATGGAGTGAATTTAAGAGAATGGCTTAATTATAGGCGTCAGAAAGTGATTAAAGTTGAGTGCCTGCGTGTCTTTAGACAAATTTTGGATCTGGTGGATTGTTCTCACGTTCATGGAGTTGCTTTGCATGACTTACGACTGTCTTCATTCAAGTTATTGTGCTCAAATCAAGTTAAATGCATTGGTTCAAATGTTGAGAGGGTTGCGAGTGAGGTTGCTCGAGTCGAAGATAAAGCTTGCTCTAATAATGTGATAAAAAGACGACTACTAGAGCAGGGAATGTTTCCATCTTTGAGTGTATGTCTAAAAAAGCAGAAGCTTGATGAGAATATTAACTGTACAAGGTAGTGGCGTCAGTTTAGTCCAAGATATTGGTTCAAAGTTGGGCCTAAAACTGATGTGAACATTAGTGTTGCCAATACAAAAGACATCAGTAATGAAGCTAATGTATATGATAAATATGCAAATAGAATGCAGGCCGTGTTAACCACTTGTCGGTTGTCTAACATGCAACTACAGTTGACTTCTGTTAGTGATCAGTTAGAAGACAAGTAGTACGCAAGTCCTGAGGAGCAGACTGAGGATATCTGCATTATATCATCAAACATTTACAGTCTGGGTGTGCTCCTGTTTGACGTGGGAAAATTTGATTATGTTTCTGTCATGACTTGTTTGATCATACTTCTGAGAGATATATTTGAGGATTTAACTAGTCCTTAAATAGAAAACCTAAATTTCTTTACAACATGATGCAGCTTGTCAATGTAATGTGTTGGTTACCTGAAAGATTTTTCTTGAACATGTGTGTTTGAAAGCATAATTACTTGTGATATTACTATGGTTACTTGCGATATATAGTTCTAGCTTCCTGAAAGTTGTAGTCATCCTCTAAGCGCTTAAAGCAAAGGGATTAAATATTGTATTATTCTTTAATAGCTTTTGGTGTATTTAGCTTGACTTACGAGTGTTCTTTATTTCATTTATTTTATTTAAAATACAAAAAGAAGATGTTCAATTCTCTCATCGTGATCATCTTAAACTCTTTACCCATGAAATTAGTATATTCCCCATAAAAGTTCATTAGCAGCACCAAATATAATATTACTACAAGAAGCTAGCATATCATCCTTTTCTAGCATCAAAATGTATACTGTGGTGCCTATCTTACCTTTAGTAAGAAATATTATGGTTATTCTATCACATCATACTTTAGGACATTATTTAAAATCATATAAATCTTAAAAGAACTTGCATACATGATTTGAGGAATCGTGACTCTCAAAAACTAGTGATTATGTTTCATAAAATTCCTATTAAATGTAACAATTTTAAATTGTACTTTTCATTTGCTGACCTCTCTCAGTTTTAATGCTTATCTCTAGCCTTCTAGTTTTCTATAGTTGATGGAACAAAGACAGCTATCGAAAGGAACCAAATATGGAAGTGAACATGGTGATCACTGTAATAGAGTTTTATCTATGGAAAGGATGTTGCAATTCATTAAATCAATACTTAAACCATCTTCATATATTGTAGACATTTCGCCTTTACCTACTGATTGATATCATTAAGTCAATTGCAAGGTTCTTAAGGAATTTTCTTTGGTCAAGTAAGAAAAACTACTCACTGGTGAGAAAGTAAGATGGTCTAAAAAACGTCCAAAACCTACTTTCACAAACAATTAAAGGTTCTATTATAGATAAAAAAAGGTCCAAAACCTGCAACACAACATAAATAACACAAGTAGTCAATATAATTTTTAATTAACTCTGAAACAAATACAGGAAAGAGTAAAAAGAAAGAGAGAATAGTATTCACCTCTAAGATATCAACAGATGTTATGCCAGAATCTATCAACTGAGACTTAAGAAGATCAAACTTCTCAGGTGTGAGCTTATTCAGTATTGTTGGACCCCATTTTTTGAGTCCAACTCAGAGGTCATATCACAAAACGTGAGCTTATTACCCTGTAGGGTTATTTCAAAGAACCCTTATTCACTAACTATTTGGAATCATATAACATGGGCGTAATCCAATGAAAAACACCTTAACCATTATTAATTCATCTTCATTCTTGTATACCCTAACATATCTTACTTATATGTCACCACAATTCCTATTCAAAATTCATCATCTCTAATCGATAGCTTTTTCAAGTATACCTAATTTCAACTCAATCTTATCCATACGCAAATTCATATGTCCACTCAAATTCATCCATACATAATTCATAATTCATTAACATCAAAAGATAAGAGTTTTCACAAAGCCATAAAGGTATTTCAACCCACGATACATCCATATCTCATCATCCCAAAATACATAAGATGCTTGAACTAATAATACCTTTATGGCAAATCATGTATGCATTCATCATGTCAAACATATCAAAATGCAAATGCACAACAAATGGCTTGAGGGTTCCATAGAAACATAATGGAGAAATTGAAGTTTACACCATAAACAGAATGAGTCCTTTTTTGGAGCTCATATGCCACAACGGGCAGCCAGGAGAAGGCTGTTGTCAATGTGCACGTGACGAACAGAATAGTTCCACTCTCGCCCAAACAAAGCACATATTCATTTCCATGCATTTTCATATTCTCGTGCTTTTTATGCTTTTCCAAATGTATAGAATGCCATGACATTTTCAAGGCATAACATAAAATGTTTTGATGCATTTCTATCTTTATTTTGAAATTCATTAACAAAATTCATATGCTGAAACATGTAGCAATTTTTGAAAATCATTCAAAAGCAATAAAAGCAACATTTATGAAGTAATTGAAATCATTTTATTTTTTTGATTTGAAAGAAAACATTAATGGCTCATTACTTAATTATAAACATGAAACCCTCCTTGATTTCCTTGCTTATAGCGTTGCTCAAACATGTCTCTTCTCTTCTTCCTCTTGCCTCTTTGATCCCTTCATTTTTCACCAAATGAAGGGATCCTTGGCTCAAAAGAAAGCTCTTTTCTTCCTCTTCCTTTTTCTCTTCCTGAACAGCTTCAAAATCTTTCTTGAAGACTAAGAAAAAATCAAACCCTAGCTTGTTTTCTCTTCTTTCTCTTTCTCTCTCATTTT
>JANIIA010030182.1:0-12474 GCA_027478495.1 Erythroxylum alaternifolium | reverse complement strand
TAGGCTTGAGCTCTATGGAGCTAGCACTTCATGCTTAACCCTCTCTGTAAAAGTTACAGAGTTCTCTCAACCTATTCGGTGGATACTGTTAGAGGACGGACACTTGTGCGGCTACGGTGGTTGAGACGGATCGGTTTCGAAAACAGTTCGAGGGATACATCAAGATAAAAATCAAGCGTCAGAATAAGGTACGAATTAAATTTCTCTTTATTATGATTCGTGTTAATCATTTCATAGAATTAAATAGATCTTGGTTTTCGGGAAATCAAAAGTTACGAAAAAGTTTTGTGATTATTCCGCTGCGGTCGGATCAGATCCGGACCTGATTTCCCAACAGTTCGGTGGAAAAAATAGCCCCTTGGTAAACCTTCAGTGGCCAAAATAGCCCAATGGCAGAGCCGCAATGCACTTTAGGTAGGAAAAATAACCTGTTGGGCAAATTTGGTTAGAAAAACAGCCCGTTGGCACACCTTCGGTGGGCAAAACTGCCTGTTGGCACAACCGTATGGCACTTTCGATGGGAAAAACAACCCGTTGGTGCCTCTTCGGTGGGAAAACAACCCTTTGACAAGGCCACAAGGCACTTTCGATAGGAAAAACTGCCTGTTCGATACCTTCGGTGGGAAAAATAGCCTGTTGAGCACTTTCAATGGGAAAAGCAACCCGTTGGCAAACCTTCTATTGGCAAAACAGCCAGTTGGCATGGCAGCAAGGCACTTTTGGTTGGAAAAATAGCCCATTAGGCATCTTCAGTGGGAAAAACAGCCTGTTGGCACAGCCGCAAAGCACTTTTGGTGGGAAAAACAGCCCGTTAGGCACCTTTAGTGGGAAAGCACAGCCCGTTGGCATAACTTCAGTTGGCAAAACAACCCGTTGGCCCAGTTGCAAGGCACTTTGGGTGGGAAAAACAGTCCCTTGGGCACCTTTGATGGGGAAAATAGCCCGTTGGGCAACTTTGGTGGGAAAAACAGCTCGTTGGGCACCATCGGAGGGAAAAATAGCCCTTTGGCACACCTTGGGTCGGAAAAACAACCCATTGGCACACATTCGGTGGGCAAAACAACCTGTTGGCGAGCACGCAATGCACTTTCGGTGGGAAAAACAACTCGTTGGCCACTTTTGGTGGGAAAAACACCACGTTGGCACGGTCGCAAGGCACTTTCGGTGGGAAAAACCGCTCGTTGGGCAACTTCGATGGGAAAAACAACCCTTTGGCACACCTTTGGTGGGTAAAACAGCCTGTTGGCACGGCTGCAAGGCACTATCAGTGGGAGAAACAGCCCGTTGGGCATGTTCGGTGGGATAACCAGCCCGTTCATGCACCTTCGTTGGGCAAAAGAGCCCGTTGGCATGGCTGCAAGGCACTTTCGGTGGAAAAAGCAGCCCGTTGGCACACCTTCCGTTGGCAAAACAGGCCATTGCCATGCCGCAAGGCACTTTTGTTGGGAAAATAGCCCGTCAGGCACCTTTAGTCAGAAAAATAGCCCGTTGGCTTAACAACAAGGTAATTTCGGTTGGAAAAATAGCCCGTTTGGCAATTTTGGTGAGAAAAATAGCCCGTTGGCACAGTCACAAAGCATTTTCAGTTGGAAAAACAACTTGTTGAGCAACTTCAGTGGGAAAAACAACTTGTTACCATGTCTGCAAGGCACCTTCGGTGGTGAAAGCAGCTTGTTGGGCACCTTCGGTGGGAAAAATAGCCCGTGGCACTTTCGGTGGGAGAAACAGCCCGTTGGGCACTTTGGGTGGGAAAAACATCCCGTTGACACTGCCGCAAGTCACTTTCAGTGGGAAAAATAGCCCGTCGGGAACATTCGGTGGGAAAATAGCCAGTTGGGCAACTTCAGTGGGACAAATAGCCCATTGGCACACCTTCGGTGGGAAAAATTACCCGTCGACACGGCCGCAAGACACTTTGGTTGGAAAAACTACCCGTTAGGCAACTTCGGTGGGAAAAACAGCTTGTTGGCACACCTTAAGAGCGCAAAACAACCCGTTGGCACAGCTGCAAGGCACTTTCAGTAGAAAAAATAGCCTGGTGGGCACCTTCAATTTGAAAAACAGCCCATTGGCACACCTTCAATGGGTAAAACTGCCCGTTGGCACGGCAGCAAGGCACTTTTAGCGGGAACAACAGCCTGTTGGGCACCTTCTGTGGGAAAAACAGCCCGTGGGCAACTTCGGTGGGAAAAATAGCCCATTGGAACGGCCGCATGGCATTTTCGGTGGAAAAAACAGCCCGTTGGTAAACCTTCGGTGGCCAAAATAGCCCGATGGCAGAGTCGCAACGTACTTTCGGTGGGAAAAATAACCTGTTGGGTAAATTCGGTTAGAAAAATAGCCCGTTGGCACACCTTCGGTGGGCAAAACTGCCCTTTGGCACGGTGGCATGGCACTTTCGGTGGGAATAACAGCCCGTTGGGCACTTTCAGCGGGAAAAGCAACCCATTGGTGCCTCTTCGGTGGGAAAAACAACCCTTTGGCACGGTCGCAAGGCACTTTCGATGGGAAAAACTGCAAGTTTGGTACCTTCGGTGGGAAAAATAGCCTGTTGAGCACTTTCGACGGGAAAAGCAACCTGTTGGCAAACCTTCTGTTGGTAAAACAGCCTGTCGACATGGAGGCAAGGCACTTTTGGTGGGAAAAACAACCCATTGGGCATCTTTGGTGGGAAAAATAGCCTGCTGGCACGGTCGCAAGGCACTTTTGGTGGGAAAAACAGCCCGTTAGGCACCTTTGGTGGGAAAGCACAGCTCGTTAGCACAACTTCAGTTGGAAAAATAGTTCGTTGGCCCGGCTGCAAGGCACTTTGGGTGGGAAAAACAGTCCGTTGGGCACCTTCGGTGTGGAAAATAGCCTGTTGGGCATCTTCGATGGGAAAAACAGCCGTTTGGCAACTTTCTATGGGAAAAACAGCCCATTGGCATGACCGCAAGGCACTTTCTATGGGAAAAACAGCCGTCGAACACCTTCGGTGGGAAAAACAACCAGTTGGGCAACTTTGGTGGGAAAAATAGCCTGTTGGCAAGCCTTCGGTGGGAAAAATAGCCCGTTGGGTACCTTCGGGGGGAAAAACAGCCCATTGGGCAACTTTGGTGGGAAAAACAGCTCGTTGGTTCGTCTTTGGTGGGCAAAATAGTCTGTTGGCACAGCCGCAAGGAACTTTCAGTGGGAAAACCAACCTGTTGGGCACCTTCGGTGTGAAAACAGCCCGTTGGCACGCCTTTGGTGGGCAAAATAGCCTATTGGCACAGCCGCGAGGCACTTTTGGTGGGAAAAATAGCCCGTTGGGCAGTTCAACAGGGAAAACAACCCGTTGGCACGACCGCAAGTCACTTTTGGTGAGAAAAATAGCTTATTGGCACAAGTTTGTTGTGGCAAAACAGCCCGTTGGCATGAGCGCAAGGCACTTTCTATGGGAAAAATAGCTGTCGGGCACCTTCGGTGGGAAAAACAGCCCGTTGGCAAGCCTTCAGTGGGCAAAACAGCCTGCTGGCATGGCCATAAGATACTTTCGGCGAGAAAAACAGACCGTTGGTCACCTTCGAATGGAAAAACAGCCCGTAAGGCACTTTCGGTGAGAAAAACAGCCCGTTGGCCATCTTCGGTGGGAAAAAACCCTGTTGGCACACCTTCGATGCAACAAAATAGCTCATTGGCACGACCGCAAGGCACTTTCGATGGGAAAAACAACCCGTTGGGCACCTTCGGTGGGAAAAACAACCTGTTGTCACACCTTCGGTGGGCAAAACAGCCCATTAGCATGGTCGAAAGTCACTTTGGGTAGGAAAAACAACCCGTTGGGCACCTTCTATGGGAAAAACAGCCTGTCGGGCACTTACGGAGGGAAACATAGCTTGTTGGCACACCTTTGGTGGGCAAAACAGGCCAGTGGCACGGCCATAAGGCGCTTTAGGTTTCAATAAAAGCCCGTTGGGCATCTTCATTGGAGAAAACAGCCCGTTAGGCACTTTCGATGGATAAAACAGCCCGTTGGCAAACCTTCGGTGGGCAAAATAGCTCGTTGACATGCCTGCAAGGCACTTTTGGCAGGAAAAACAGCCCGTTAGGAAAGTTTGGTGGGAAAAAGAGTCCGTTGGGCAACTTTGGCGGGAAAAAAAACCCGTTGGCATTGCCGCAAGGCCCTGTTGGTGGGAAAACAGCCCGTTAGGAAACTTTGGTGGGAAAAACAGTCCGTTGGGACACTTCGGTGGGAAAAACAGCACGTTGGCACACCTTCAAAGGGTAAAACAGCCTGTTAGCATAGCTGCAAGGCACTTTCGATGAGAAAAATAGCCCGTTGGGCACCTTTAGTGGGAAAAACTGCTCATTGGCACTCCTTTGGTGGGCGAAACAGCCCATTGGCAAGGCCGCAAGGCACTTTCGATTGGAAAAATAGCCCGTTGGGTACCTTCAGTTTGAAAACAGCTCATTGGAAAGCGCGCAAGGCACTTTAGGTAGGAAAAACAAGATGTTGCCCACTTTTGACGAAAAAATAGCCCGTTGGAAACGTTCGGTGGGCAAAACAGCCCATTGACATGGCCGCAAGGCATTTTCGGTGGAAAAAACAAACCGTTGGGCACCTTCGGTAAGAAAAACAGCCTGTTGGCACACCTTCGGTGGGCAAAACTGCCCGTTGGCACGGCTGTAAGGCACTTTCTGTAGGAAAAACAACCTGTTGGCACACCTTCGGTGGGGAAAAACAGCCCGTTGGTATGGCCGTAAGGCACTTTCGGTAGGAAAAACAGCCTATTGGGTACCATTGGTGGGAAAAATAGCCTGTTGGGCACCTTCAACGGGGAAAACAACCCGTTGGCACGACCGCGAGTCACTTTTGGTGGGAAAAACAACTTGTTGGGTAAGTTTGGTGGGAAAAACAGCCCGTTGGCGCACCTTTGGTGGGCAAAACAACCCGTTTCCACTAGCGCAAGGCAGTTTCGGTGGGAAAAACAGCTCATTGGGAAACTTTGGTGGCAAAAATAGCCCGTTGGCACACCTTAGATAGGAAAAACAGCCCGTTGGCACACCTTAGGTAGGAAAAACAGCCCGTTGGCACAGTCGTAAGGAAATTTAGGTGGGCAAAACAACCCTTTAGCACAGTCGCGAGGCACTTTTGGTGGGAAAAACAACCAGTTGGGTACCTTCGGTGGGAAAAGCAGCTCGTTGGCACACCTTAGGTAGGCAAAACAGCCTATTAGCACGGTCGCTAAGCACTTTCGGTGACAAAAACAGCCTGTTTGCATGCCTTCGTTGGGCAAAACAGCACATTGGCATGGCCGCTAGCACTTTTGGTGGGAAAAACAACCCATTGGCACCTTTGGCGGGAAAAACAACCCGTTGGCACACCTTCGGTGGACAAAACAACCCGTTGGCTTGGTCAATAGGCACTTAGGGTGGCAAAAACAACCGGTTGGGCACCTTCAGCGGGAAAAACACATTGGCACCCTTCGATGGGCAAAACATCCTATTGGCACGGTCGCTAGGCACGTTCGGTGGGCAAAACAGCCCGTTGGCAAGTTCGCTAGATACTTTCGGTGGCAAAAACAGCCTGTTGGGTGCCTTCGATGGGAAAAAAGCTCATTGGCATACTTTCGATAGGCAAAATAGCCCATTTACATGGTCGATAGGCACTTTCAGTGTGAAAAATAACCCGTTGGCACACCTTTGATGGGCAAAGTAGCACATTGGCATTGCTGCTAGCACTTTCGATGGGAAAAACAACCCGTTGGGCACCTTTGGTGTGAAAAACAGCCCATTGGCACACCTTTGGTGGGCAAAACAATCCGTTGGATTGGTCACTAGGCACATAGGGTGGCAAAAAAATTGGTAGGGCACCTTCGTTGGGAAAAATGACCCGTTATCACACCTTCGGTGGGCAAAACCACCTGTTGGCAAGGTCACTAGGCACTTTCAGTGGTAAAAACAACCCGTTGGGCATCTTTGATGGGAAAACAGCTCATTGGCGCATGTTTGGTGGTTAAATTAGCTCCATTGGCACGATTGCTAGGCACTTTCGAAAGGAAAACAACCCATTGGCACGGTCGCTAGGCACTTTCGGTGGGAAAAAAGGCCGTTGGGCACCTTTGATTGGAAAAATAGCCCGTTTGCACACCTTCGGTGGGCAAAACAGCCTGTGGACTCGGTCACTAGGCACTTTTGGTGGGAAAAACAGCTTGTTGGTACACGTTCGATGGGAAAAATAGCACATTGGCATGGCCGCTAGCACTTTCGGTGGGAAAAACAACCCATTGGGCACCTTTGGTAGGAAAAACAACCTGTTGGCACACCTTCGGTGGACAAAACAACCCGTTGGCTTGGTCACTAGGCACTTAGGGTAGAAAAAACAACCGGTTAGGCACCTTCAGTGGGAAAAACCACCCGTGTAGCTAGGCACCTTCGGTGGGCAAAACAGCCCGTTGGCAAGCTCGATAGGCACTTTTGGTGGCAAAAATAGCCCATTGGGTGCCTTCGATGGGATAATAACTTGTTGGCATACTTTCGGTGGGTAAAATAGCCCATTTGCATCGCCGATAGGCACTTTTGGTGTGAAAAATAGCTCGTTGGCACACCTTCGATGGGCAAAGTACCATATTGGCACTACCGCTAGCACTTTCCGTGGGAAAAACAATCCGTTGGGCACCTTTGGTGGGAAAAACAGCCCGTTGGCACACCTTAGGTGGGCAAAACAACCCGTTGGCACGGTTGCTAGGCACATTTGATGGGGAAAACAGCCTGTTGGCACACTTTCTGTTGGACAAATAGCCCGTTGGCATTGCATTAGGGACTTTTGGTGGGAAAAACATCACCTTGGGCACCTTCGTTGTCTAAGGGAAAAACAATCCGTTGAGCACCTTCCATGGGAAAAAGAGCCCGTTGTCTGTTGGGCACAGTCGCGAGGCACTTTTGGTGGGAAAAATAGCCCATTGGGCACCTTCGGTGGGAAAAACAGCTCGGTTGCACACCTTCAGTGGGCAAAACAGCTCACTGGCATGGTCGCTAGGCATCTTTTGAAGGAAAAATAGCCCGTTGGCACATCTTCGATTGGCAAAATAGCACGTTGGCATGGCCGCTAGCACTTTCGGTGGGAAAAACAAATCGTTGGCACACCTTTGGTGGGCAAAATAGCTCCATTGGCACAGTTGCTAGACACTTTCGGAGGCAAAAATAGCCCGTTTGGCACTTTCTATGCGAAAAAGGCCCGATGGCACACCTTTGGTAGGCAAAACAGCCTGTTGTCACGGTTGCTGGGCACTTTTGGTGGGAAAAATAGCCCGTTGGGCACCTTTAGTGGGCAGAATAGCCCATTGGCACACCTTTGGTAGGCAAAACAACCCGTTGGCACGGTTGCCCATTGGCACACCTTAGATGGGAAAATAGCACATTGGCGCGGTCGCTAGGCACTTTCAGTGGGCAAAACAACCTGTTGGCACAGCTTCGGTGGGCAAAACCACCCTTTGGCTAGGTCGCTGGGAACTTTTGGTGGCAAAAATAGCCCGTTGGGTGCCTTTGATGTGAAAACAACTCATTGGAACACCTATGGTGGGCAAAATAACCCATTCACACAGTCGATAGGCACTTTTGGTGGGAAAAATATCCCATTGGGCACCTTTGGTGGGAAAGGCAACCTGTTGGCACATGTTAGGTGGGCAAAACAGCTCTATTGGCATGATCGCTAGGCACTTTCGGAGTGAAAAATAAGCCATTGGCCACCTTTGGTGGGAAAAATTTCCCGTTGGCACACCTTTTGTGGGTAAAATAACCCATTGGCACAATCGCTAGGCACCTTTGGTGGGTTAAATAACACGTTGACAAGGTTGCTGGGCACTTTCGGTGGCAAAAATAGCACCTTGGGCACCTTCTATAGGAAAAATAGCCCATTGGCACACCTTTGATGGGCAAAATAGCCCGTTGGCCACTTTTGGTGGGAAACGTAGCCTGTTGGCACACATTCGGTGGACAAAATAGCTCTATTGGGATGGTTGCTAGGCACTTTCAGTGGAAAAAACAGCCTGTTGGGCACCTTCAGTGAGTAAAACAACCCGTGGGCCCATCTTCGGTGTGTAAAATAGCCCGTTTACACAGTTGCTAGGAACTTTCAATGGGAAAAACAACCAGTTGGCACAGCTTTGATGGGAAAATAGCCTATTGACGCAGTCACTGGGCACTTTCGGTGGGAAAAACAGCCTGTTGGCACGATCGCTAGGCACTTTCGGTGGGAAAAACAGCCCATTGACACAGTCGCTGGGTACCTTTGGTGGGAAAAACAACCTGTTGGCACACCTTCGGTGGGCAAAACAACCCGTTGACTTGGCCACTAGGCACTTAGGGTGGTAAAAACAGCCTGTTGTGCACCTTTGATGGGTAGAACGACCCGTTGGCACACCTTCGATGGGAAAAACATCCCGTTGGCACAGTCGCTAGGCACCTTTGTTGGGAATAACAGTCCGTCGGCCACCTTTCTTTAGAAAAATAGCCCGTTGGTAGACTTTCAGTGGGTAAAATAGCCCATTGGCACGGTCGCTAGGCACCTTCGGTTTGCAAAATAGCCCGTTGGCAAGGTCAGTAGGCACTTTTAGTGGCAAAAATAGCCCATTGGGCCCCTTCCATAGTTGGCACACCTTCAGTTGGAAAAGCAAGCCGTTGGCCCACGTTCGGTGGGAAAACAGCTCGTTTGGCAAGGTCACTAAGCACTTTCAGAGGGAAAAACAACCCGTTCCCGTTAACATGCCTTTTATGGGCAAAATAACCCTTCGGCACACCTTCTGTTGGCAAAACAAACAGGCTTGGTCATTAGGCACTTAGGGTGGTAAAAAGAACCTGTTGGGCACCTTCGGTGCAAAAAATAGCCCATTGGCACACCTTTAGTGTATAAAACATCCCATTGGCACGGTCCCTAGGCACCTTCAAACGGAAAAATAGCCCGCTGAGCACCTTCGTTGGGAAAAACAACCCATTGGCACACTTTCAGTGGGCAAAATAGCCCGCTGGCACAGTCACTAGGCACCTTCGGTGGGTAAAACAACTCGTTGGCAAGGTCGCTAGGCAATTTTGGTGGGAAAACAGTCTGTTGGGCACCGTTGATGTGAAAAACAACCTGTTGGCACACCTTCGGTTGGCAAAATAGCCCTTTCGCATGACCGCTAGGCACTTTCGATGGAAAAAACAGTCCTTTGGGCACCTTTAATAGGAAAAGCATCCCGTTGGCACACGTTTGGTAGGAAAAAACCCCCGTTGGCACACCTTCATTGGGTAAAATATCCCATTGGCACGGTTGTTAGGCACCTTCGGTGGGAAAAATAGCCCATCAGGCACCTTCGTTAGGAAAAACAGCCCGTTAGCACACTTTCATGCGCAAAATAGCACATTGACATAGTCGCTAGGCACCTTTGGTGGGCAAAACAACTTTTTGACAGGGTCGCTAGGCACTTTCGGTGGAAAAATAGCCCGTTGGGCACCTTTGATGGGAAAAATAGCTTGTTGACACACCTTCAGTGGGCAAAACAGACCATTGGCATGATTGCTAGGCACTTTCGGTGGGAAAAACTGCCCGTTGGCAAACCTTTGATGTGCAAAGCAGCACATTGGCACTACTGCTAGCACCTTTGGTGGGAAAAACAATCCGTTGGGCACTTTTGACGAGAAAAATAGCCCATTGGCACACCTTCAGTGGGTAAAACATCCTGTTGGCTTGGTTAATAGGCACTTAGGGTAGGAAAAACAACCTTTTGGGAACCTTGGGTGGGAAAAACGGTCTGTTAGCACACCTTCAATGGGCAAAACATCTAGTTGGAATGATTGCTAGGCACCTTCGCTAGAAAAAATAGCCTGTTGGCATAGTCGAAAGGCACCTTTGGTGTACGAAACAGCACGTTTGGCATGGTTGCTAGGCACTTGCGGTGGCAGAAACAGCCGGTTGGGCACCTTCGATGGGAGAAACAGCCCGTTGATGCAGCTTCGGTGGGCAAAATAGTCAGTTTGCACAGTCGCTAGTCACTTTCGGTGGGAAAAACAACCCATTGGGCACTTTTGGTGGAAAAAGTTAGCCCGTTGGCACACGTTTGATAGGTAAAATAGCTCCGTTGGCACAATCGCTAGGCACTTTCGGAGGGAAAAATAGCCTGTTGGGCACTTTCTTTGGGAAAACGACCCGTTGGCACACTTTGGTGGGCAAAACAGCTCATTGCCACGGTCGCTGGGCACTTTCGGTGGGAAAACAACCCTTTGGGCATTTTCGGTGGGTAAAGCAATCCGTTGGCACACCTTCGGTGGACAAAACAACCCATTGGCATGGTTGCTAGGCACTTTCAGTGGGAAAAGCAGCCCGTTGACACACCTTCGATGGGAAAAGAGCCCATTGGGGCGTCCGCTAGGTACTTTCATTGGGAAAATAGCCCATTGGCACGGTCACTAGGCACTTTTGGTGGACAACACAACCCATTGGCAATGTCACTAGGCACTTTCAAGGGGAAAAACAGCCCGTCGGGTACCATTGGTGGGAAAAATAGCCCGTTGGCACACCTTTGGTGGGCAAAACAGCCCGTTAGCCACCTTTGGTGGGAAAAACTTCCCGTTGACATGGTTGCTAGGCACCTTCGATTAACAAAACAGACAATTGGCTTGGTCACTAGGCACTTAGGGTGGGAGAAACAGCCATTTAGGCACCTTCAGTGGGAAAAATGGCCCATTGTCACACCTTCGTTGGGCAAAACATCCCGTTGGCATGGTTGCTAGGCACCTTCGGTGGGAGAAACAGCCCGTCGGGCACCTTTGTTGGGGAAAACAGCACAATGGAACGACAGCTAGCACTTTCGATGGGAGAAACAATCGGTTCGCCACCTTTGGTGGGAAAAATAGCCCGTTGGCACAACTTAGGTAGGGAAAACAGACAATTGGCACGGTTGCTAGGCACATTCGATGAGAAAAATAGCCCGTTGGCACACTTTCAGTTGGCAAAACAGCCCGTTGGCACTGTCGATAGGCACTTTTGGTGGGAAAAATAGCCCGTTGGGCACCTTCGATGGGAAAAACAACCCATTAGCACACCTTTGGTGGGCAAAACAGCTCGTTGGCACACCTTCGATGGGCAAAACAACCTGTTGGCACAGTCGCTAGGCATTTTCGGTGGGAAAAAAGCCTGTTGGTAACTTCGATGCAAAAAACTGTCCTTTGGCGCAACTTTGGTGGACAAAACACTCCGTTGGGCTCCTTCGATGGGAAAAGAAACCCATTGGCACACTTTTGGTGGGCAAAATAACCTATTGACATGGTCGCTAGGCACCTTGGATGGGCAAAACAGCCCATTGGCTTGGTTGCTAGGCACTTAGGGTAGGAAAAACAACCCGTTGGGCACCTTCTGTGGAAAAAACAGCCCGTTGGCACATCTTCGATGAGCAAAATAGGCCTTCGGCACGGTCACTAGGCACCTTTGGTGGGAAAAACAGCCCATCGGGCACTTTTGTTGGGAAAAATAGCCCGTTGGCACACTTTCGGTGTGCAAAATAGCCCATTCGCATGGTTGTTAGGCATTTTAGGTTGGCAAAACAGTCTGTTGGTAAGGTCGCTAGGCACTTTTTGTGGCAAAACAACCCGTTGGGCACACCTTAGGTGGGCAAAACAGCCCGTTGACACACCTTTGATAGGCAAAACAGCCTGTTGGCATGGTCACTAGGCACTTTCGGTAGGAAAAACAGTATGTTGGGCACCTTTTATGGGAAAAACAGGTCGTTGGCACACCTTTAGTGGGTGAAACAACCTGTTGGAACAACCGTTAGCCACCTTCAGTGGGCAAAACGGCCCAATGGCATGGTTGTTAAGCACTTTCGATGGGAAAAACAGCTTGTTGGGCACCTTCGGTACAAAAAACAACCTGTTGGAACATCTTTAATGGGCAAAACAACCCATTGGCACAGTTGCTAGGCACCTTTAATGGGAAAAACAGCCCGTTGGCACACTTTCAGTTGGCTAAATAGTCCATTGGCATGGTTGCTAGGCATCTTCATTGGGCAAAACAACTAGTTGGCACGGTCGCTAGGCACTTTCGATGGGAAAAATAGCCCGTTGGGCACCTTCGATGGGAAAACAACCTTTGGTGGCCAAAACGGCCCGTTGGCAAGGTCGCTAGGCACTTTCAATGGAAAAAACATCCCGTTGGGCACCTTCGATGGGAAAAATAGCTCGTTGGCACACCTTCGGTGGGCAAAACAGCCCATTGGCACGGTCACTAGGCACTTTCGGTGGGAAAAACAGTACGTTGTCACACCTTCGATGGGCAAAACAGCACAATGGCAAGGTCGCTAGCACTTTTGGTGGGAAAAACAACCTGTTAGTCACTTTTGGTGGGAAAAATAATCTATTGGTACACCTTTGGTAGGCAAAACATCCCGTTGACTTGGTCACTAGGCACTTAGGGTAGGAAAAACAACCCTTTGGGCACCTTCAATGGGAAAAACGACCCGTTAGCACACCTTCGGTGGG
>JANIIA010030112.1:0-12478 GCA_027478495.1 Erythroxylum alaternifolium | reverse complement strand
ACCCTCGCGGGGCACGGACTCGGGTATCACTGTCGATATCGGGTTCGGGTTCAGCGGGAGTGGGGTGTTACATAAGGTTCATCAATTATACCCAATCAAAACATGTCATCTATCATTCATTAACATCATAATTCTTACTTCTTCTCATTTCAAGAACTACACTTGATACCTTTCTTATGCCTTAATTATCAACTTAATTAGTCCACAATAGCACTTATACTTATAATTTTCTTAATCTCAAAACAGAATACAACACATGCGTTAAATCATCAACATAGAATTGGGACATAAATATTATTTTTCATTTGTCAACTTTCAACTCTCATTCTACCACCACTTTTATTAGTAATCACCCCAAAAATCACCTATAGTGCAACTCATAATTTATCACTCATCATGACACAAAAATAAGACATCAATACACTCATTCTTCATCCACAATGCACATATATTGAACACTATTCTCATAATCATTTAATATCAAAATAATCACAATATTTGTTTCATTTACAACTACCCATAAAGATTAACATGCTACTTACTTGGTTTAAACTCTAATTTTCTTCAAAATCTCCAAGAAACCCAAATTCCTCATCATCATGGAGTGGTGGAGTATGTTGGTTTTCTAGGGGTAAGATGAAGAAGACATCAAAATGAAATTGGAAAATGAAAGATTAGAGCAAGATTCAACTTTGATGAAGGACGGTGAGTGCCATGGATGAAGAAAATGAAGAAGATGAAGAAGGGAGATTAACGAAGATGGGATGAGAGCAAGTAATAAGTGAGGGTCTTTCATTTGGGAGAAATATCATGAGGTGGATATAGGTATGGCAAGTGACACTTGTCACTTGCCACAATTCCATTTTCTATGGGTTTTGCTCCTTTTTAATTACAAGTCTATTTATCTCCAATTTTTGATCCAATTATCTCTCAATTTTTCATGACACTTGTCATCAAATCCTAATTTCACTTATCAAAATTTCCACTACCATTTGACACTTATTTCTACTAACATTTGTCAATTGTCTTGGCACTTAGTATTTTTCCTGGTCCAACAATACCCAAAATCTCAGAAATTTCTCCAATTTCACTAAAAATTCTAGATTAATAATTATAGTAATGAAAATAATTTTCAAGACAACATAATCACTATTCATAATATAATCACATTAAAATCATTTATACTCGGAAAATTTCCAATTAATGCATATACAATCATTGTAATGTGTACAAAAATTAATATTCATATGTATGTGTATGCTACTATTATGTATGAGCATGAAATGCATTTCTTAATTCCACAATAATGTCTCTCATGTATATTATTCTAGGGTTTTACCCTTTAGCATGGAAAAATGGGATGTGAGAATTCTCCCCTCCGTAAGAAATTTCATCTTCGAAATTCTCACCTAATTGTTCGAATAAGTGGGGATACTGTTTCCTCATGTGCTCTTTTGTTTCTCGTGTAGCTTCTTCATTCGAGTGATTCTTCCAAAGGACTTTCACTAATAGAATTTCTTGGTTTCTTACTTGTCTCTTATGATATCCCACTATCTTGACCTGCTCTTAAATATAACTCAAATTACTAGTAACTTCAATCTCTTGAGCCAGTAATGCAAGCATCGGATTAGACTGATATATTCTGAGCGTACTCACATGAAACTCATTGTGTATTTGAGACATCTCAATCGGTAAGGCTAATTTGTAAGCCAGTGGTCCAATCCTCTCAATGATCTTATAAATACCAATATATCTAGTGCTTAGCTTACCCTTTTTACTAAACCTCAGCACTCCTCGCCAAGGTGATACTCTCAGAAACACTTTATCTCCTACTCTGTATTCCATATCCCTTCGATGCTGACCTACATAACTCTTCTGCCGATCTTGAGCTGTTTTAATTCAACTACAAATCAGTTTCACCTTATCCATATTATCTTCTATAAGTTTTGGCCCTCCTACGATTCTTAGACTCTCTTCATCCCAATACAGAGGCGAACGACATTTTCTTTCATACAACACCTCATATGGTGCCATTACTGATGCCACTATGATAATAATTGTTGTAAGCAAATTCAATCAAGGCTATATACTGATCCCATGCCCCTTAAAACTCTAATACACATGCCCTGAGCATATCCTCAATAGTGTTAATTGTCTTGTCGATCTGTCTGACTGTTTGAGGATGAAATGCAATATTGAAATTTAACTTCACACCCAGAGCTGACTGTAAACTCCTCCAAAATCTTAAGGTAAATCTGGGATCCCTATCTGATACAATGGACACTGGAACCCCATGAAGTCTTACTACTTCATTCACTTACCTCTGGGCCAACTGGTCTAGTAATTTATTCTCTCTCACTGGTAAGAAATGGGCTGACATTGTCAATCAATCCGCCATAACCTACATAACATCACATTATCGCAGAGTTCTTGACAATCCCATAATGAAATCCATTGTAATTTGCTCCCATTTTCACTCTGGAATAGGTAACGAATGTAGCTTACCAACTAGAGCTTGATCTGAACCTTAATATGCTGGAAAGTTAAACACTTAGCAATATATTCTGCTACTTGCTTCTTCCTCTCTGGCCATCAGATGTGTTGTTTCAGCGAGTTATACATCTTGGTGGTATTATGATGTATAACATAAGCTGCTACATGAGTTTCCTCTAGAATCTCCTTCCTCATATTATGAATATCAGGCACACACAACCTCTACTTCAACCACTGTCTCATCTCTCAATTGAAACTTTGAATTCATGTTCGCAACATTGCTCTCAATCTTAGTATAGCAATCAATTTCTCATTTTGCTCTACATTCAACTTAACATTCAATGCTCTCAATTGAACTAGGCTCAGTAACCTTAATATTTAAATTTGAGCCATACTGCTATCTAATTTTCTACTCAATGCATCAGCTACCATATTAGCTTTTGTCGAATGATACTTAATCATATAGTTATACTCCTTCAACAATTTATCCATCTCCTCTGTCTCATATTTAACTCTTTTTGACTCATCAAATACTTCAAGCTCTTATGAATAGCGTATATCTGGAAAGTCTCTCCATATAAATAATGTCTCCATATTTTTAAAGTAAATCCCACTGTATTAAGCTCTAAATCATGTACTAAATAATTAATCTTATAAGACCTTAATTGTCTCGATCTAAATGCTATCACTTTGCCATACTACATCAGTACACGTCATAATCCTTGATGCGAAGCATCGATATCAACTACATAACCTTCAATTTTAGATGGAATAGTCAAACACTGATGTTGTAGTTAACTGATGCTTTAGCTCCTCAAAACTCTTTTGACATTCATCATTACATGTAAAAGGTACATTCTTTCTCAGAAGTTTGTTCAGAGGGCATGAAACCAATGAAAACTCCTTGACAAACCTCCCGTAATATCCAGCTAACTAAAGGAAACTCTAAATCTCTGATACATTCTTCAGAGCTTCCTAGTTCATTACTGTCTTTATCTTCTTTGGATCCACTTGTATATCTTACCCAGTTATTAAGTGACCCAAAAATACTAATTGATCTAGCCAAAATCACACTTACTGAATTTGGAATATAACTATTTCTCCCTCATCAAATGTAGGATTAACCTCAAGTGCTCAGCATGCTCTTATTTACTCTTTAAATACACCAAAATGTCATCTATAAACACAATAAGAAAATGATCTAGGTAGGGTTGAAACACCTTATTCATCAAAACCATAAATGTAGCTAGGGCATTAGTTAATCCAAATGGCATTACTAAAAACTCAAAATGCCCATACCTACTCCTGAATTCACTTTTCGGTACATTAGTCTTTTCTATCTTCAATTAACAGTATCTCAAGTCTAACTTAGTGAACACCTGAGCTCCCTACAACTAATCAAGAAAATCATTAATTCTAAGCAACGGGTACTTGTTCTCCCCTGTTACCTAATGCAATTGCTTATAATTGATGCACAATCTCAGAGTTCCATCTTTTTTCTTCACAAACAAGACTAGATTTCCCTATGGTGATATACCGGGTCTGATAATACCCTTTTCCAACAACTCCTGTAATAGAGCCTTCAATTCTTTCAGTTCCACAAGTTTCATCCCATGTGGACGAATAGATATAGAAGCAACACCTATAACTAATTAAATCGTAAACTCTGTTTCCCTATCTAGGGGTAAACCATATAACTCGGTGGGAAACATATCCAGGAATTCCCTAAAAGTAGGAATGTCCTACACATTCTGTTCGGTGTGAGTATCGACTACACGGGCTAGATACGCTTCACATCCTCCTTGTATCAACCTTAAAACACTCACAAATGAGATCAGTCTGGTAGGCACTGCTTGACTAATACCTAGAAGAAATACTACTCTCGGTTGATTAGGAGATTCTAGTATTACCTCCTTAGTATAGCAGTTCATGATAGCCCTATGAGCAGTGAGTCAATCAATGATTAGAATAATATCTATCTCACTTATCTATAATACAATCAAATATGCTTCCAATTCTGCCTATTCAATTCGAATCAAACACCTCTTACAAACTTCTCCTAATACTATAGTACTACCTATCGGTGCACTCACCTTTAAACCATATTTCAATAATTCTCTATCACATTACAGCCTAGTTGCTATATGCGGTACGATAAAAGAATACGTAGATCCAGGACCTAGCAATGTAAAAGCTTCATAAGTAAAGATATGTAACATGCATTTAATGACATCTGCAGAATTCTGAGCCTCCTGTCGAGTCATTGTATATACTATGGCTTGAGACTGCGGTTGCTTGCTCCATATCTCAATACTCATAATAAGACTCCCAGAACTTATTCTGCCTCTACCTTAGCCACTCTCTCTAGACACACTAACTCGGCTCTATTGGATCGTTGTTTTTGTTACCACTGCTCCTCTTATACCAGAATGTGTTCAATAAACTATGGGATAGTCTCTGATCTAATGATCAAAAGAGCAGCATCAAAGGCAAGATCTTATCAACTTCCAGCATTCACCACTGTACTTCTTCCCATAATGCTCACAATTAGCTAGCTGTCTTGATATTGCACCTCTTACACTGCCAGACTGAACAAAACTACCCCTCGGTCTAAACCCTGACTATTTTGATCTAGTTGATGGTTGTAAAGATCTATTCTGGTGCTTACTAAGCCTTCTGTCAGAACCACCATGAGATTCACTAGGCCTCTTCATTATAGACTCTTATCTGTATTGCTTGACCATCATTCAACAACTGCTGAATTCAAATCGAGGCAGCTCGTAGTTCTATAAATCTACCCAAATTAGAAATAACCTTGTCTGGATTTCCATATTTATCCCATCTTCTATCCCCCCATAATTTTCTTCCTCTGTAGGAATCAAGGTAATAGCATACCCCGTCAGTTCATTAAACCTTATCTCATATTCTGCCACCAAGAGATTACCTATTTTGGATATAGAAATTCTTTCTTCTTTCTGTCCAGGTAGATCTTCGAAATGTAATTCTCCTTAAAGACCTTCAGAAAGTCTTCCCACCTCAACATACAAGGCTTGGTGGTACTGTCTGGAACAATTTTCCACCATTGGTATGTGGGACCTTACAGTAAGGAAATTGCATATCCAAACTTCTTGTCCAACTTGTAATCCATCTGATTAAAAACTCTTTCTGTTCTCTCTAGCCATCCTTCGGCCTCTACAGGATCTATACTTTTGGAAAATTCCACAACCCCCTGCTTTCTCAGTTTATTGTACCCCCTTTCCTTTCTCTCAAGAAATGTTAAAGGCATTCTCTCAGGTTAAGGTTTAGAAGACTCTTTACTGGCTCCTACTAATTCTAGTTCAGCTGATTGTCCCAATTGATCACCCATGATGGATGAGATATAATAGACAGTAAATTTGATACTATTCAAATTTCTCACGATATTTCAAGTCTCATGTTCCTGTATGTCACTATGGATGCCAAACTATGCTCCAATACTAGAAATTGTATCACCCCACTCTTATCCGATACGTGCCCATACATTCATCAGACATTCACATATATGTCTAGTAGAAGCAATGCATTTGAGCAATGACATCACTTATCATGGCTTCATAATTAAAATGCAATAACTCAATATCTGAAACTCAATTCCTCATTTTCATTTTATAAAAAATAATACAGATTGTAGCATTACATACATCATTCATATATATAAAGTATCAAAATGCTTATCATAGTCTACGAATCTGTTTACAAAATATGTTACATTTATATAAAAACTCTCTCTATCACTTCAGTCTCAGTTGGTCGAACTTTGAGCCATTTCTTCTATCTAAAAACACACAAACTATGTATCTTCTAGAGTGTCTTAGCAATTAAGCCTCTTCTCTCATACTTGAAAAGCCACGTTGCAATTTTGATAAGTTTTGCAAACTTAGTGAGTTAACTATCCTCGATGGCTCACTTGTACCAAACATAGAATAGTTTACAATTCACATTCAATTTGCAGATAAGTAATAGTACATATTGCACATCACTTCACCAATCATCATGTAGCATCAAATATCACTTTGTTCACTTATTTCACATTTCACATTTAGAATAGTTCAAACAAATTATGTCGATAATTTAAAAAATACATATCAAATGTATATACAATGCACATATGACTCACGTTCAATTATTATGTTGTTGTAACCGAGTGCCTTTTTAACTGTCCTGTATCAATTATAGATACCAGGCTTATTAATAATTGTCTCGTATCCGTTGGGGATATCAGGTTCACTATATATAATGAACCAAAGGCTCTTACCACATTTTAAGCTTTAAGCTCTTTTTCACTGGCGATTCCGATTACAATGGCCTTTATCTTATTATGCATAACATGTAATGAATGCATCACATCATATATGTTCGATCGGTCACTTTGTTTCAAAATGCATATTCACTTTCACATATCATTGGACCTAAGTTTGGCATTCAACGACTATTTTAAGTACACTTATTTATGTCAAATTCACATATAATGAGCGCTTCCAATGTGATTTTCACGTACCAAACTCCTTAGACAATTAATGTTTGAAATTTTAACATTCACAACAATAAGTAAATCAATACAGAAATTTAAACGAAACAATTAATTACTGTGAGACCATTTAGGTTACTCACAGTACGCTCCAATTAGGTATTACCTCAATATCCCGATAATATTTAGATGCAGTAGCTCTATTGGTGCTTCTATATCATGCAGTACATATTTACACACATTACAAATTTGCCTAATCACATAAGTACTCATTTATGCACATATGTATATATAGGTTATATACAATGCCTGCTCAATGACAATCTTGGGTATATTTCCTTAATTCACATCTCATAATCATTTAACGTCATCTTTCAATCACTCATTCATACCTAATTCACTTTACTCACTTTAATCACCTAATCCATTAAACCTTAAATACATCATAAGGAAGTACCTGGACATTAGTTGGTTCAAACATCACTCAAAAGACAACATTTCTTCTTTTATACCTGTCGACGATCATGGTGGTCCTTCCCATGATCGTGATAGAAGCTCGTGGGACTGGCCACAATCTTGGGAATTATGCTACGATCATGATCGAACCATATTTTTGCCAAGCTAGGATCGTGAGGTGAGGGCCACGATCGTGCCCTACATTTTTTTCCTCCATTCTCATAAATTCAACATACATATACTAACATCAATTCACACCAAATTTTCCAGTATTTACATCCATTTATGCAACTTCATTACATGCTAATTCAACTACCATATTAGTTGCATTAAAATCCACAAAACTCAACTCATTTGATTCATCATCATTCACTTAACAACATTTGTTCTTGAAATCCTATCATGCATGCAATTATAACTTTCTCCTCGTTATATTCAAGACACCTCATGCAAATTTAATCATTTTTACTTCATTCCCTTTTTTATTCTCTCCTTATTCCTATCTCAATATCATCAATAAGACAACTCATACTTAAGGTTCATCAATCATACCAAATTAAAACATATCATCTTTCATTCATTAACTTCATAATTCTTACTTCTTCTCATTTCAAGAACTGCACTTGACACCTTTCTTATACCTTAATTCTCAATTTAATTCATCCAAAATATAGCTTATACTCATGATTTTCTTAATCTCAAAACAGAATATAACACATATATTGAATCATCAACATAGAATTAGGACCTAAATACCTTTCTTCATTTGTCAACTTTTAACTCTCATTCTACCACCACTTTCATTAGCAATCACCCTAAAAATCACCTATAGCATAACCCATAATTTGTCATTCATCATAGCACAAAAACAAGACATCAATATTCTCATTCTTCATCCACAATGCATATATATTGATCACTATTCTCATAATCATTTAATATCAAAATAATCACCATATTTGTTTCATTTACAAATACCCATGAAGATTAACATGCTACTTACTTGATTTAAACTCTAATCTTATTCAAAATCTCCAAGAAATCCAAATTCCTTATATCACACAATCATCATCATGGACTGGTAGAGTAGTTTAGGTTTTCTAAGGGTAAGATAGAGAAGACAACAAAATGAAAGTCACAAAGTAAAGACGAGAGGAAGATTCAACTTTGATGAAGGTTGGTGAGTGTCGTGCATGAAGAAAAATGAAGAAGATGAAGAAAAGAGATTAACAAAGATGGGATGAGAGCAAGTAATAAGTGAGGGTCTTTCATTTGGGAGAAATATAGTAGGGTGGATAGATGGCATGGCAACTGACACTTGTGACTTGCCACATGTCCATTTTCTATGTTTCTCCACTTGGCCCTCTTTAATAACTAGTCTATTTATCTCCAATTTCTAATCTAATTATCTCCCAAATTTTTATGTCACTTGTCTTTAAATCGTAATGTCACTTATCAAAATTTCTACTACCATTTGATACTTATTTCTACTAATATTTTTCAATTATCTTGCTACTTGGTATTTTTCCTAGTCCAACAATATCCAAAATCTCAAAAATTTCACTAAAAATTCTAGATCAATAATTATACTCACGAAAACAATTGTCAAGACAACATAATCACTATTCACAACTTAATCACATAAAAATCATTTATACTCAAAAAATGTCAAATGAATGCATGTACAATCATTGTAATATGTATCAAAACTAATATTCACATGTGTGTGTATGCTACTATTATGTATGAGCATGAAACACATTTTTTAATTCCTCAATAATGTCTCTCATGCACAGTATTCTACGGTTTTACCCCTTAGCATGGAAAACGGGATGTTACATTTCAAGGCTCATCCTTGAGGTTCACATCATTTGCTACAAGTTTAATTGTCTAAATTTTGTTTATATAGTTCTGTAAAGAGCTAAAAGAGGAATTCTATAAGTGGTAAAAGGTAGGAGCTTGTGTAAGCATCATTACAATAAAAAGCCAAATATAAAGTGTGTAAACATGAGAGTTGAGTGGCATTAATTGAGAGAAACACAGAAGGGAGTATTGAGAGGATATTTTTAACCTTCCTATGCAGGTTTTCAATATGACTTCTAAAGGTGTTAGTGGTGAGGGGGTAGAAGTGAATTCATTCACATCACAAGCTATGTAAAAGTAATTTGAGCGAATGTTCACTATGTTTTAGGAGATAAAAGATAGGAGTGAGCAAAAGGTTACTATAGCTAATTCGTAAGTGGGTCAACTGTAAAAGCTCTCTAACACATAAAGTTTGAGAGGCATGCTACTAATGATGACTATGAAGGTGATGAAGATAAAGCACCAATAGCCACTTTGAACAAAAATACGCAAGGGAGGGATGGTAGATGAGATGGGAGGAGACAAGATGGATTACTTGATCACAATTTGGGTAGCATAAAAATGAAGATTTCATCCTTCCAATGCAGGAATGATCATGATGCATACTTGGATTGGGAAAGGAAGTTGGAGCTTGGTTTTTGATTGCCACATTTACTCTTGAGGAAAAAAAGGTAAAACTTACTGCTATGGAATTTATTGGTTATATTATAATTTGGTGTAATCAAATTGTTTTAAGTAGGCAGAGAAATCATGAAGTACCTAAGATACATGGATAATATGAAGGTTGTCATAAAGAGAATAATCATCCTTAATCACTATCATGGGGATTTGTATCAAAGGTTGTAAGGCCTTACTTAAGGGACTAGAGTGTTAAGGGTTCCCACAAGGAGTTAGAGATTTCAATGATTCAAGCCAATGTATAGGAAGATCAAGAAGTAGCCACAACATATTTCTTGCAAGGGCTAAATAGAGACATACCTAACCTGGTGGAGCTATATCATTATGTGGAGCTAGAAGACACTGCACGTGGAAATAAAGTTTAACTAAAATTCAGGTTTCTCTTTATCATGGAAACCAAATTGGGGTAAAAAGAAAGACAAGGCTATTTCCAAGCACAAAGATGAATTATACAAAGCTATGAAAATAAGATCCACCAAAGGTAATGATTCTTCCCAAAAAAAAGAAATAGGTATATTAAGTTTTCTTGATGTTTGGGAATTAGTTATATAGCCTCTCAATGTCCAAATAAATGTGTGATGATTTTGAAAAAGAATGGAGATGCTAAGACTAAAAGTGAATCAGACGATGAATCCAACACTTTTAGAGGATGCTAGTGATATGTAGTACCATGTTGAGAGAGAAGCATTTGTTATTAGGCATGCATTAAATATAGTAGTAAAGTAAGACAATGATGAGCAACATGAAAATATCTTCCATACAAGATGACACATCAAAGACAAGGTATGTAGCATGATCATTAATAGTGGTTGTTACATAAATGCGGTAAGCTGAATTTGCCTTCTACAAAGCACCCATGACCATATAAACTTCATTTGAATGATTACGGGGAACTTAAGGTAAACAAGCAAGTGGTAGTTTCATTCTCAATTGGAAGGTATAAAGATGAGGTTTTGTGTGATTTATTGCCTATGTATATCAGAAAAATTCTTTTGGGGGGACCATGGCAACATTATAGGCATACATTGCATGATAGATTCAAAAGCAGATATTTTTTTGTAATGAATGGGAAATCAATAACTCTTGTATCATTAACCCCTATACAAGTGTATGAAGATTGAATGAGAGTTAAAAGGGAGAGTGAGATTACAAGAGAGAGTGAAGCTGAGATTAGTAAAACAAAAAATTAGAGTGAAAATAAAGGAGTGGTTGAACTTGAGAGGAGAGAAAAAGAAGTAAATTTGAGTGGAGAGGAAAAAGGAGAAGATCAAGAGTGTGGTGAGGAAAAAATATGAAGCATACAAGTTTTTATGTAAAAAAGAGTCACGTCAAGAGGGATGTGTTTTCAAAGAAGCCAATGAATGCATTGTTGTATAAAGAGGCTTATTTTAATACTAACGAAATTAACATTTCTTTGCCTAATGTCCCTGTTTCTTTATTACAAAAACTTGAGGACGTGTTTCCTGAAGATGTTCGTAATGGTTTGCCACCTATTAGGGGAATAGAACATCAAATTTATCATGTTCCTAGTCAATTACAAGCCAACTAGCTTATAGAAGTAATCCCAAGGAGATGAAGGAGCTTCAAAGGCAAGTTGAGAGTTGATGATAAAAGGGTATGTATGGAAGAGTATGAGTCCATGTGCGTTGCTAGTACTTCCTATGCCTAAACGGATTAATCCTAGAGGATTTGTGTTGATTGTAGAGCTACCAATAACATAACAGTAAAGTATAGATATCCTACCCTATAATTGATGATTTGCTGCATGAATTACATGGAATACCTTTTTTAATAAGATTAACTTAAAAGGTAGTTATCGGCAAATTAAGATGCAAGAAGATGATGAATGGAAAACTGCATTTAAGATTAAGGGGGCTGTTGGTTCGCTTGGGGGAATGATAATAGGAACGTAAATGAATATAGTGAGGAATAGGAATAAATATTATCATTATAATTATGATGGTCAGTTAAAAGGAACGAATGATTATCATTACCATTGATAGTGGTTAATTTGTAGAAAATATTGAGAAATAAAATTTCATTAAATTTTAAGTAGTTAATTAATTACAATATTTTAATTTTAATTAAATTATAATGTTAATAATTAAATAATAATAATATTTTAATTAATTATATTGTAATTAATTATATTTTAGTTAATTAGTTAATTACAATATTTCAATTAATGAATGAATTATTTTTAATTAATTAATTATAGTTAATTAATTAATTATATTTTAATTAATTAGTATTAAAAATATTTTTAAAAAAGGACCACTACTAACGAATAAGTTTCATTCCTCTACTAAATGGAGGATATAGAGGATTCCCCAAAAGTGGGATATTAAGCTATTGCCCCTATAATAATAATCAACAACCAACTACTCACTTTTCATTCCTTACCTGTAACACCCCACTCCCGCTGAACCCGAACCCGATATCGACAGTGATACTCGGATCCGTGCCCCGCGAGGGTGGCGT
>JANIIA010030101.1:0-12478 GCA_027478495.1 Erythroxylum alaternifolium | reverse complement strand
TATCTCTATTTTAGAGGGTTTACCATTTTTAATTTCTTCTTTGAGCTTGCTCAAGTACTCATTTTGTTCCTGCAATTACTTAATCTTCTTATTCAACACTAGCCTTACTATAAAATTAGCCAATATACAATTAGATTCAGCTTGCCTCAATGTCACCTTAATTCTGGCTAATTCCTCCAAAAAAGGAAGATATACTGTCTCTACATGTGCCATAGTAGATTTTCTACTCAATGCATCCGCTACTACATTAGCTTTCTCTGAGTGATAATCTATCATCAAGTCATAATCCTTCAGTAGTTCTAACCACCTTCTTTGCCTTAGATTTAACTCTTTTTGGCTTATCAAATATTTAAGACTCTTGTAGTCTATAAATATCATAGCGTTGGCTCCATATAAGTAATGTCTCTATATTTTCAACACAAAAATTATGGTAGCTAACTCCAAGTCATGCATAGCATAATTCATCTTATAAGGTTTTAGTTGCCTAGAAGCATAGGCAACCACTTTATCTCCTTACATCAACAAATATCCTAGTCCCTTCCTTGAGGCATCGCTATATACTATATATCCATCACTACTAGAAAGCAAGGTCAAATTGGTGCAGTTATGAGCCTATTCTTCAATTCCTCAAAGTTTTTCTGACATTCCTCTGTCCACATAAATTTCTGATTCTTCCTTGTCAACTTGGTAAGTGGGGCCACCATCATAGAAAAGCCCTCTACAAATCTTCTGTAATGCCCAGCTAAACCCATGAAACTCCTCACTTTTTTTATATTCTTAGGTGCTCCCCATTTGACTATAGTTTCTATCTTTCTCGGATCCACATGTACTCCTTGTTCTCAAATTACATGTCCAAAAAACACCAGTTCCCTTAGCCAAAATTTGCATTTATCGAATTTGACATACAACTCTTTCTTCCTCAGTGTCTCCAAGGCAATCCTCAAATGTTCCTCATGCTCTTTGTTACTCTTGGAATAAACCAATATATCATCAATAAAGACTATGATAAATTGGTCTAAGAAAGGCTTGAATACTCTATTCATTAAGTCTATAGAGGCTGCAGGGCATTTGTTAACCCACAAGGTATCACTAAGAACTCAAAAGGCCCATACCGTGTTCTAAAAGCAGTCTTTGACACATCGGACTCCTTCATTCTCAACTGGTGGTAACCCGATCTCAAGTTTATCTTATAAAAGACTTTTTCCCCTTGCAATTGATCAAACAAATCTTCTATACGTGGAAGAGGATATCTATTCTTGATAGTGACATGATTGAGCTTCTTGTAGTCCACACACATTCTCAACGATCCATCTTTCTTCTTCAAAAAAAGAATTAGAGCTCCCCAAAGTGAAGAGCTAGGCCTAATATACCCTTTCTCCAATAATTCTTTTAACTGCCTTTTAAGTTCCTTCAATTCTGTCAGAGCCATTCCATAAGGTGAAATTAATATCGGTGCAGTACCTGGAAGAAGCTTGATGGGAAACTCAATTTCTCTAGGTGGTGGTAATCCTGGAAAGACATCCGAGAATTCCATGACCATAGGAATATTTTCTAACTTCCCTCCATCTGCCTTCATGTCTAGCACATATGCTAAAAATGCTTCAAATCCTTACCTCTGACATAGGAGTACCACCTCCCTTCCTGAACCGTTCTCTCCCTTTCCTCTTTTTGTTTACGATGCTCTTTATGTTCTCTACATTTCCAACCCTTAATACTGCTTCAACCAGCTGTTGAAAATCATAGAAATTCTATGCCACTACTTTTTTCCTGATGGCTAAATGCAATCCCGATTCAAACCTACAACACTTAGCTGCTTCACTTATTATCATCTCAGCTGTATATTAGAAAAGTTATGTAAATCTGCGCTCATATTCACTCACTTTCATCTCCCTTTGGGTGAGATTTAGAAATTCTCTCTGCTTTTGCTGAACATACACCTCAGACAAATACCTCTTCTTATAAGTAGCTAGGAAGTCTGTCTATGTCAATACTGACGGTTTCATCTTACTCCTTGGCACACTTTCCCACTAATGTAGAGCATCTCCCTGTAGCAAGCTTGCAGCATATTTGACTTTTTCATCATCCTCACAGTCAATTTACTCCAACACCCTTTCTGTCTTCCTCAACCATGTTTCAACTTCTTCTAGATCAGTGGTCTCATAAAAGTCTATTGCCCTGTGCTTCCTGAGCTTATCAAACTGCTTTCCTTTTTTAGCTGCGGCCGGAGTAGAAGTCCATGGCATCTGACCCATGGCCTGGACAAAAGCCTGAGCAAAGGCTTGGAACAACCTAGGATCTAAGGGAGTAGGCCCTTGCTCCTGTAAAAGGGAGACTCATGCATCTGTAATCGAGAGGGCTCACTACCCTGCCCTACTGAAACCTCAGCATTTCCTAGGGCTCTAGACTCATCAGTGCCCTCCTCTTTTGGTGGAGGGTCAAGTGCAACCGATCCTTGCAAAACTCCTCGCGTTCTTCTACGAGGTGGCATCTTACTCCTTCCATTAAAACAATAATCGTTTAGCTTACACTTAATTTTAATTTTATTTCCTACATGTATGTATGATATGCATGTCACTCAATGCAATCAATCAATTTGACAATGTAAAAAATTTATCACACAACATAGTCATTTATACCACTATGCATTCTAAGCCTAGGAATCTTAAAAACCCTAGGCTCTGATACTAGAAAAATGTTGGCATCCAGGTCTCGGTACTTATTACAAAGCTACTTTACGAGAGAATCAGGTAAAGGTTAAGTAGAAGACCTTTCTGGAAAAGTTTGTCGCGGCAAACTTTTCTAAAGCCTTTCTGGATAAGTCCACCGTAACCAACTTTTGGCTTCACCATGGCAAATTTTTCTAAAACCTTTCCAGAAAAGTTCGTCGCGGCTAACTTTTGGCTTCGTCACGGCAAACTTTGAAGATAAAGCAAAACGATCTCTCGAGAAGAGTTCACCGAAGCTAACTTTTGGCTTCGCTGCAGCAAAGTCACAGAATCAAGCGAGAGCCCCTTTCGGGAAAGGTTCGCCACGACAAACTTTTGGCTTCACTACGGAAAAACCTTCGGATAGGCCCGAACCATCCAATACTAAATGTACATACATCCTTTCAACAAAACACAAATTCCATCGCTATCAAAAATTTACGATCACAATTAAGAAGATAGATATGTACATGTATGACAGAAACTTCTTCAAATCTTAATTTCATTACTAAATCAAAATAAAGTTTGAACATAGCTTTAGTTACATATCAACAATTACATCAATAACTTAATACAAAATACAAATAGATGCTCACGTTTGATATGCTTATAAAGCTACCCAAAAAATAGTCGAACTAACTTAGTTGTAGAAAAACTATCTTGGAGTTTGCCAAATGCCTTGCAAGGATCGCTAACCTTCTCGTTCCACACCTGAGGAGTAAAATAATAGGTTGAGCTACACGGCTCAGCGGCTAATGTGTTTATGGCCATTGGTAATGAGCCACACAAAATTCAATTACATATATATGTATATATCCATATCTCATTTTATCTAGCAATTCAATCATCAACCGTTCTAGCTCAAAACTCATAGTCAAGGAAGTTATCATAAAACACATAACATGTATAATTAATCATCAAACATAATCACTCAAATATATATCATACTTGACAAATCAAATAGAATGCACAAACAAATGGCTCGAGAGTCCCGTGGGTAGAAATGGAGAAACTAAAATTTACACTATAAACAAAATGAGTTCGTTTCTTAGGATCTCGTATGCCACAAGCAAGTAGTCGGTAGAAGGCTTAAGGTCAATATACACTAACAAATGAAATAGTTTCTTTCTTGCCCAAGCACAAGCAAATTCTTATGCTCAATTCATCTCATCATATGTTCATACTTTAATGCATTTTATGCTTTTTCCTCTTTCTTGATTATGCAAAATGTAATAACATCTTTCAAGGTATGACATGAGAATACATCATAATATATTTTCCCACATTCACAATAAGTCAAATTCAAGCAATTAAGCATACATACACACAATTAAGCAATTTGCTCATCTCGTCAATAACAATAAACATATTACCCACCTAATTTGTTTGGAAAATCCAACTCAATTATGCCTTTCCTCTTGCTCTTGGATAGGGGTTTCCTAGCTTCCTAAAACAAATCAATTTCTCATTCAATACATATTCAAATAGAAATTCATAAAGCTTTAATAATCAAGAATAAATAAAAATTGAGCCTAGACTTAACTTACCCATAGTATATCTAGGCTAGAAAATTAAAACCTAGTTTAGAAATCCATGAAAAATCAAATGGGCTTCTCTTCTTCTATTCTTTCTTCCAACACTAACCCATTTTTCTCTCTAATCGATTTTGTTTTTCTACCCAAATAAGAAGAAAAGATGAAACTTACCTAAAACAAGTTGGTTTCTCTTCCTTCTTATTCTTTCTCCTAGATTCCACGATTCTTCTTCTTCTTTTCTCTTCTTTCCCACAGTTTTCTCTCTTCTTTATCTCTTCTCACGATTTTCTTCTTTTTCTTTCTTATTCAAGACTACATTTTGTCTTGATTTTCCAATTTTACCCTTCATTTGTCTTGTTCTTCCAATTTTTCCCTTCTTTTGTCTTTTATAACCATTACGCTAATTTAATCCCAACATATCTAATTAATAACCCTAGTTTCAATTCGTGCCTGCTAAATTAATGAGTAAATCCTAAGAAAATAAATAAAATAAATTAATGAATAAATAGATTATAAAAAAAAATTGGGTTCCAACAATAAGAATACAAACAGTACTGATTTTTGCTACTGTGCAAATGTCTCCATGTAGTCAATTCCATAAGTTTGAGTGTACCCCATAGCGACTAGTCTAACTTTAAATCATTCAATGGTTTTTTCTGACTTGTATTTGTCTGTAAAAACCCACCTACATCCAACGGGTTTCTTTCCTTCAGGCAATTTAACAACTTTCCAAGTTGAGTTCTTTTGAAGTGACTTCGTTTCCTCTTTCATAGCTTTCTTCCACCTAAGATCTCCCAGAGCTTCCTGTATGTTAGAAGGAATAAATACAATAGATAATTGATTCGCAAATGACTCACTTTCTTTGACAGTCTATGATAGGATACATAGTTATTTATGGGATACTTAGGATTGGAACTAAGAATAGGTTCATAGTTAACTCTAGGTATACCTCTAGTAGCTCTATTAGGTAATACTTTTGGAAGGAATTAAGATTCAGAATGTACCTCTAGTTATACTTGTGGTTCAGGAAAGGAATTATCCTCAGAAAATAATTTGTTAGATGGTACTTGAATTGGAGTCACTTTCATCTGAATTTGATTATTTACCCAATTCAAACTAATGTCTGGTTGATTAAGAACAGGTTGCTCATACACGGTTTCCTCCTCTGGATAGTCACCACTTTTATCCAAAAATTCACCACTTGTATTCAAATGGTCCAAAGAAGGATTTAGATTTAGAGTCCACAATTCATTTCATCTCTCCCCTTGAATTGAGGACTTGGGAACAGTATAGTACATGTCATTTTCATGAAAGACAACATCAATGTTAACATACATTTTCTGTGATGGGGGGGGTGATTATAGCGATAGCCTTTCTGAAGTGAAGCATAGCTAACTAAGACACATTGTAGGGCTTGGGGTTCTAACTTATCACACAATGGCTTAGGAAGATGCACAAATTCCACACACTAAAAAATTCTAGGTGATAAATTCAGAGCAGTAAAACCAGTTACAGTTGAATGAAGAACTTTAAACAGAGTCTGAAAGTTCAACTAGCTGGAGGGTACATGATTAATGAGGTAAGCCCCATCACTGAGCGCTTTACCCCAGTAACTAGTAGGCATGTGAGCTCCAAACAAAGATGCGCGTACAACTTAAAGTAGGTGGCAATTCTTGCACTCCACAATGCCATTTTGTTGAGGGAATAAGGGATAGTTATCTGGTGAGATATGCCATGTTTCTATAAGTATTTCTTCAGGCCCTGACTAACATGTGCTCTGCCATTATCGGTGCAAAGAAATTGTATATGAGATTGGTATTGAGTGGCAATCATCTTATGAAATTTCTTAAACAAAGAGCTAACTTCATTTTTCGATTTCATCAAGTAAACCCAAGACATACGAGTGTGATCATCAATAAATAAGACAAACCAATGAGAACCATTCAAGGACAAGTTTTTAGCCGGTCCCCATACATCAAAGTGAATCAACATAAAAGTTACTAAACTTTTATTCATACTCAATGGGAATGATACTAGGTGTCTTTTTGCAAGTTCGCAAATACTACATTTGAAATATGAAGTATTCAACTGAGAAAACAACTTTGGGAATAATAATTTTAAATACCCAAATGATGTATGACCCAAGCGTCTATGCCACAACCAAATTTTGTAGGACTTGTCAATCTGATTTGTTGAAAGAGCTTAAGCCAACTGATGCCAACTAATAGGCTTCAAATCTATATAGCATAGCTTCCTTTTTCTAGTAACACAACCAATCATCTTCTGATTTTGAATGTCCTTAAAAACACAAAGGTTAGGCCAAAAAATAACAAAATAATGCAATGCATTGGTTATTTGAGCGACAGACAATAAATTATGGTTAAGGGAAGGTACAACTAAAACAAAATCAAGATTCAAATTATCTGAAAGTGGAATTGAACATTCCCCAATCACAGGTGAGGGATTACCATTAGCGGTAGAGACTATATGTGTGGCGGACTGTTTCATAGACAAAACATGCTTATTGTCAAAGGTCATGTGAACCGTAGCACTGAAATCAATTATCCATGTACTACTACTACTATTCGATGCAGAAGTATGGAAAACCTTACCAATGTTACTTGAAATAGCAATCAAAGAGGAAGCTTCTACAACATCATTGGAAGGTTTGGTCATAGCAATAGAGGTTTGGTGGTTTGGCTTCAAATTACACTTGTGTGATGCCTTTGCTGGATCCCACCAATCTAGACTGCCAATTATATTATAACATCGTGCCTTTGTATGACCTATCTCACCACAGTGAGTGCACAAATGTTCAGGTTTGGTAGCACTTATGTCATAACCGCTGTTTTGAGATCGTGTTTGGCCAGAATCAGTCTTTTAAGTGGATTTTCAAGACTGGAGCTTAAAGCGTTGAGTCAATAGAGTGGAAGACTCAGGAGTATCGGGTTCAACATTTAAAGTAGCTTGACGTACAGTGTCTCAATATACAAAGCCATAGATTTCATCGAGGTCTATCGAGGGGTCCTTCTGACGGACCTCCAAAGGACCTAACCTCTAATTTATTCAAATTCTACATCTAGACCACTAAGAAAGATGTACAGTCTCAGCCGTGCAATAGATTTCTTATAGGTGACAATATCATTAGGAACCTTCATGATAACTTTATCACGATAATCTAATTCTTAGAAAATTTCAACAAGCTCACCATAATAAATTGATAGAGGTCGACTAGCTTGTTTGATGGTAAAGGCATGTGAATTCAGTGTAAAGATTTGCGTCTTATCTGAACCATCATAGAATGCTTTGGCAAGAGCACTCCAAGTGTCCTTTGCAACACGCAGTCAAAGATAATGTTTCATTATTTCTGGTGGCATTGAGGTCAGCAACCAACCCTTGACCTTTTGATTCTCTGCATACCACTTTGCATAGGTAGTATTAGATTGCTTCGGTGAATTAGTTTTGCCTATAATATATTCAAGCTTCTCACACCCTGCGATTTGCATTTCTAATATTTGGGACTATACATCATAATTAGTTTCTGTGAGGATAACTCCAACATGGAAGCTAGAATTTTCAAATTGGATATGGATTACTGGGGTTAATAATTCGGGAGAAGAAGATTTGGAAGCCATATGGTGGTAGTGGTTTACTGCGATGGAAGTTTAGGGAAATATGGGAGAAGTTATTTTCTGCAATGGAATTTAGGTTGACTATGATACCAAATAAGAACTTGGTTTCTATTCATCCATATTTCTTTTACATTATTATGGGTACAAATATCCATGGAATGCTAAAGTTTAGGACTATAAATCTCTGAGCTAGCAGAGCATATCTTTAATTTAGGAAATATATATATTTACAATCATTCTACAAATAGAAGTATACCAACTTGGAATTACTTCTAAACTCTTTAACAATACATAAATCATGAATCATATGTAAATCATTTATGCCTATTAAGATCTTGAATACAATAATAACCAAATAAATGAAGAAAATAAATCACTTACCTTGAGCAGAAGTTGTCATGATACAAAAAGCCTTTAATAATCACAACTAATTTTTTTCTCTTAACCTTTATTATGTAACAGATAGCTTGTTAGATAGTTAAATATGTTCTTTCTGTATTTGTTTTATTTGTACCTGATTAGGGTAGAGAGAGGCTTAGTTTATATACTCTTCTTTATTGAAATTAAATATTGTACATTCATAAAGTACTAAATTAACAGTCAAGATTTAATATACTATTGAACAAAGAGAAACCCTAAACTAAGTTTAATATGAGCCTACGGAAAATATGGGCCATAACTTCAAGCCATATTTCTTACATTCTCTCACTTGGTCGGATGTTTCATCATTACATTTAATAGTATAACATAAGGCTAGAAAAAATTAAATCTTATAAATTGTTAACATTATAAGCACCTCATCACAACAAATCATATAATTTGGGTTATGGCAGTTATACACAGTATAATTATATAGTCCTTTCCCTATACCACTACATTAAGAACTTATTATGTTTAGGTTCGTAAGTTATACATAACAACATATAATCCATATACTTGTTATGAAAATAAATACAAATTTCTTATTCAAACAATTATGTATACATAAACATAACAAATAAAAATATAAAATTCATAAACATATTGTTATTAAGCTGAAAAGTATTAAAACATCATCATCAAACATTATTATTAATTATCAATACAACCAAGATCCATCCTAAGCACATGTTCATTGCATGTCTTTGGTTGTAAAACCTTAGTTAGAGGATTTGCAACCATGAGATCCATCCTAATATGTTCTATATGCACTCTTTATTTTTGAATCTCCTCTTTGACTAACAAATACTTTAATGCCATGTGTTTTACGCCTCTAGAGTATTTATTGTTCATAGAAAAGAAAATTGTTGAAGAATTACCACAATAAATTTTCAACAGATTGCTTACTGTGTCGATAACCTTAAGCCCTGAAATAAAGTTCTACAACCATAATGCAAGAATTGTAGCCTCATAAAAAGCTACAAGTTTGCTTCCGTAGTGGATGAAACAATGATAAACTGTTTGGCAATCTTCCATAAGATTGCTCCTTTAGCTAATAGGAACAAATAGCCAAATGTTGACTTTCTACTGTCAACATATCTGGCAAAATCTAAATATGAATAACCAATCACTTCTAAATAATCATACCTCTTATAAGTGAGCATGTAATCCTTTGTTCCTTGAATACATCTTAACACCTTCTTTGCAACCTTCCAATGATCAATACCAGGATCATTTTGATATCTAGCTAGCATCCCCACTACAAAACTGATGTTAGTACAAGTTTATAGGTACATCTAAATGCCCACAACATAAGCATATATAATTGCTTCTATTTTGTTACGTTCGACATCATTCTTTAGAGATTGCATAAGAATAAATTTATTTCCCTTTCGAATAGGGATTACACCTGTTGAGCACTTGATAATGTTAAATTTCTTTCTGAGACAATCCTAATAAACCTTCTGATTTCTTATAGAGTATTGAAATTCCAATCACATAGGATACCTCTCCTATATCTTTCATATCAAAATTCTTAGAAAGAAATTGTTTAGTCTTATGTAACAAATCTAAGTCATTAGTAGTAAGCAAAATGCCATCAACATTTTGAATTAGAAATAAAAACTGATACCCAATGATCTTTCAGTAAATACACTGATCATCAGTGATTATCTTAAAACTGAAATAAATAATGGTAGTATTAAAATTAATATACCATTGTCTGGAAACTTATTTAAGTCTACATGTTGACTTCTTCAATATACACACCATACGTTTTTTACCTTCAATCAAAAAACCTTTAGGTTGATCCATATAAATTTCCTCCCTAAGATCCCCATTCAGAAAAGGATGTTTTCACATCCATCTACTGTAACCCTAAATCAAATTTAGACACTAATTCTAAAATTAATCTCAATGAATCGTTCTTTGAGATAGGTGAAAAAGTCTCTTTATAATCAATTTCATCTTTTTGAGCATAACCTTTGGTAAAAAGTCTAGCTTTATGTCTTTCAACATTGCCATTCGAGTCACGTTTGATCTTAAAGACCCATTTATAGCCAACTCGTTTATAACATTTTGGCAAGTCTATAACGTCCCAGATATTGTTTTGAGCCATTGATTTCAACTTTTTTTTATACCATCAATCTATTTTTTAAACTTATCACTACCTATGGCTTGTGAAAATAAAACAGGACCATTATCACTACCACAATCGAAATATGACTGTTGTAAATAAACCACATAATCAATAAAAATAGCTGACTTTCTAACCTTTGTAGGTTTATTTAAGCTATGCCATCTGGTTCAGATGCATGAGTTAGTGGTAAGTTAGGTTCTTGTTGAGGTGCTTCTTCATTATTTAAATGTTTTTCTTGATTATTCGATCTTCCAAAGTAGGAACAACATTTGTTGTGGTTGTGGGTTTAAGAACATTTACGGGTAATAGAAACCTTTATTTCATTAGTATCCACAACTTGATTTTTAGCACTGGCACTAACCTCACTATTCTCTAAAAATTTGGCAATGGTTGTTTCAACAATTCTAGGACTATGGTTCAGACAGTAAAATCTGTACCCTTTGGATTTCTCTTGGTAACTAATAAAGTAACTACTAATTGTTCGAGAATCCAATTTTCTTTCATATGAATTATAAATTCATGCTTATGTTGGACAACCTCAAACTTGCAAGTGTCTTAAACTAGGTTTCCTTCTAGTTCATAACTCAAAATGAATTTTAGGAACTACCTTACTAGGAACCCTATTTAGTAGATACAAAGCAGTTTTAAGCTCATACATTTGTAAACTTCTAGGTAATGAGGAATTACTCATCATACTCCTAACTATATCCATTAATGTTCTATTTTGCCTTTCTATCACATCATATTATTGCAGTGTGCTTGGTATGATATACTGTGCACATATGCTATTACCTTTGAGGAACTTAGTAAACAGCAAGGACGTTGTCCAGATTCATCATTCTTTTCATAGTACTCACCACCTTTATCAGATCTTATAATTTTCACTTTTATATCTAATTGCCTCTTAACTTCCTTTACAAACACCTCAAAGATATTTACATTTTAAGATTTTTTCATAAAGCAAATAGATATATCCATACCTTGAAAAATCATTTGTAAAGGTGATGAAGTATTTTTCTCTATTAAAGGACAGAGTGTCAAAAGGTCCATAAATGTCATGTGTATTATTTCAAGAAGCTGACTACTTCTTGTGGCTCTTTTCTTCGTACGTTTGATTTACTTTCCATTAATGCATTTTACACATAAGCCAAGATCAGTAAAATCTAGATTCAGTGGAATCACATTCTTTACTAGTCATTCTAACCTTTCTTTGGGTATATACCCTAAACGTTTATACCATAAGTATGCATAATGTTCATTCACTAAAATACATTTCATTCCAATATTTTGATTAACAATAAATAGGGATTCAGAAAAACATTGTCAAGTTTCAATTTATATAAACCATCCATAACCATTCCATAACCAATAAAGGGATTATTCTTATACAAATCAAAACAACCATGTCCACCTTTAAAGGTATATCGATTAGCATTAAGTTTAAAAACTGAAATTAAATTTCTAGAATCGAAGGTATATCGACTAGCATCAAGTCTAAAAATAAAAATTAAATTTCTAAGATCTAAGGTATATAGAGAGTGTTCATTAGATGCAAGTGAATCCCAGTATCTAATGTCAACCTGTAAGTCCCTACACCTTCATTTGAGGCCTTCATTCAGTTCCCCATAAATATAAAGTTGCTAGTTGGACTTATGGTTTGGATTATAAGGAATCCCTATATAATATTGGAAACATGAGTAGTGGAACCAAAATCAAACCACCAAGTATTAGAAGGTACTTTAGTTAAGTTTGATTCAAAGCTTATGGAAACATAATCTATGCCTTTCTTTTTAAACCAAGTCTTGCATTTTAGGTAATCTTTCTGATAATGTCCTTCTTTCTTGCAGAAGTGGCATTTATCTAACTTTTGCCCCTTCCTTTCACCATCAGTAACTTGTGGAACTTTAGCAGGTAGATTATGTGCATGATAATGTTTATAATATTGATGTGGATGTTGAGAGATACACACTTAAATGGTTGCGACTCTTTTGGTAGCTAATTTGGGTTCCATTTGTGATAAATTTGACCATACTATTCTGTCAAAGTAGT
>JANIIA010030052.1:0-12480 GCA_027478495.1 Erythroxylum alaternifolium | reverse complement strand
ATGCATATTCACATACATTCATACATAATCATGCAATTATATGAAACTAAGACAAAACATAAGCTAAACAAGTTAACTACAATCAATTTATCACAATTAACTAATAAATTATCCTAAGAGAAGTACGTACAAATGTCACCTATCAACTCCCCAACATTTAAACTTGTTCTTGTCCTCAAGCAAAATCAAACACAAAAATAATCTAAAGAACACAAATGTACAAAAACATACAAGCATACAATGTCAAAATTGATGGCTACTGACTCCAAACGTTATGTAATCAACTTAATCGTAAATAATAGTTATATCACAAGTTTAATGTATTGACTTATTCTGTTATGCTTAAGTACTTTAATATAAACATACACATCGATTAAGATATAAACAACTCAATTTTAAACCTAATTCATTTATAGACATGCATGTATAAGTATCGATCATTTAAATGGTTAACTATCCAAGTTATCTTTTCATGAAATTTTTTAGCTAATTTATCAGATTAGTAGGGTTTTTATTACATACACACTTTTCCTCATTTTTTTAATGTTGCCTTTATCTTTTGACGTGATGAAAAACATTGGTCATGAATACCCCCAGTTACTCAACTAGGCCACTTTTATTATTTATTAAGTTGACTTAGTTGGAGCATCATTATAGCCTTTTGACATGAAGACAAACATTTGTGATGAATGCCCTCGGTTACTTAACTAGATCACAGTTCACAATCAGCTACTAGCTCTATTTTAAACCCTTTTTAGGTCAGTGGGATAGTTATTAACACACACACTTTTTTTTGACCTACTTCGTTTCTTTTAACTTATTATTTTCATAAAAGGGAAACTGAGATTGTATACCGATTTAATGGCTTCTAAGGGTAACTACATGTGAATTAGCAATATTAAGTGTAAAACCAAGTGTCCTATCCCAATCAACACACGTGTTTATATTAAAGCTACTTATAATCTAACTTCCTAAGTTAACACATATCACTAGTTCAACAACATTGTTCAAAATTAATCTAATTCACATAAAATTCCAGCCACTAAACATCCACACAATCACATAATTTCACAAAAAAATTGAAAAAACTGACACATTAACACAAAAACTTGAAAAATCATACAAAATATGCAAAAAAAGAGAGGAGTTAAATAGTACATGCAATGTGCATTCAAATTGCATACCACTCCCTTACACCTGAATAACATATTGTTCTCAATATGTGAAAGTGATACACAATAAACAACAACCACACATAATATATACAAAAAATCATAAATGAATAAATAAAGGGGCACGAGAAAGTTTGATGGTATTATTGTCGAGGATCATATTAGTGGTGGCTCACATATTCCTCAAAGCTCACACTTCTTCTTTTCCTATATCAAAGAAAACAAAAACTAAAATATAAACACAAACATCCAACAAACATAAACAAAAACAACATATGTTAGTTTTTAAAGTCACTAGTAAGACTTTGATCACTTTCTGGTCATGGGCAGGGTTTGAGAAATGTTCTTTCTCGCTCGGTGGGAACTTGTCTTCCATAGTAGGGCTTGCAACGATAGCCATTCACCCTAAAAGTTTCTCCATGCTCGTTTTGCAACTCCACAACTCCAGATGGGAGTGCATTAATAACTATGAAAGGTCCACTCCATCTAGATTTTAACTTTCTAAGAAACAACCGGAGTTTAAAGTTGAAGAGTAAAACCATATCACCTCCTTTTTCCTGCTGTGTGCATCATGCCACCTCTTTACCTTTTCCTTGTAGAACCTGGCATTAACATAAGTTTGCAGCCTTAATTCGTCCAACTCATTTAACTGCAATTTCTTCTTTTCTCCAGTTGCCTTTTGATCCCAATTTATGGCCTTGATAGCCTAGTAGGCCTTATGCTCAAGTTCCACAGGTAAATTACAAGCTTTCCCATAAATCGGCCTGTAAGGCGTTATCCCAATACTGGTCTTAAAAGTTATCTTGTAAGCCTATACTGCATCATCTAATTTGATTGCCTAATCCTTCATAGAACTGTTGATAGTCTTTTGTAAGATTTTTTAATTCTCTTTTCACAACCTTTACTTGACCGCTAGTCTGGGGATGATAAGGTGTAGTTGTCATGTGCTATACTCCATATCTTTTCAATAATGCTTCAACTGGATTGTTACGAAAGTGGGTACCTCCGTCATTGATAATCACCCGGAGCACACCAAATCTGTTAATAATCTTTTTCAGAAACCTCTACACCACTCACTGTCATCTATTGGTATCGCCATCACCTTAACCCTCTTCGATACATAATCAACACTTACCAAAATATATTTGTTTATGTAAGAAGACGGAAACGGTCCCATGAAATCCAGGCTCTAAATATCAAAGACTTCAATCTCTAGCATCGAAGACATTAGCATCTCGTCCCTTTTTGATATGTTCCCAATTCTTTGAAACCTATCACACTTCTTCACCCAATGCTGTGCATCCTTAAACAATGTTGGCTAATAAAATCTGCACTCCAATACCCTTGCGATCCTCCTATTGGCTCCATAATGTCTTACATAAGAAAATTATGACAGCGAGTTAAAATAGCATTACTTTTGTTATCAGGAACATATCTCCGAATTAGCCTATTTGCATAATTTCTATAAAGAAGTGGATCTTCCTACATGTACTGCTTATAATCATGTTTAAACTTTTTTTGTTACTGGTAAGTTAAATTAGGGGAAAGGATACCACCTGTAGCGTAATTTGCAATCTGATTCGTATACCAAGAGTAACATCTCATCAGGGGAATTGCTGATTGATTTCTTCTTGTAAGCTTCATTCCCCTCCTTCTAATCTTGACATGTGATCAACAATGAAATTTTTTGCTCCCTTTTATCCTTAATCTCGATATCGAATTCCTGTAGGAGTAGGATCTATCAAAATCAACCGAGGCTTGGTATCCTTTTTGGCAAAAAGGTACTTCAGGGATGCATGATTTGTATACACAATCACTTTTGAACCAAGTAAGTAAGAAAAAAATTTATAAAAAGCAAAAACTACAGCTAATAGTTTTTTTTTCGTGGTATAATTAATTTGAGAATCCGTCAAAGTCCTCCTAGCGTAGTGAATAACATGCAACTTCTTGTCCTTACGCTGCCCTAGAACACACCCAATTACGTAATCGCTAGCATCGCACATTAACTTAAATGACAAGCTCCAATCTGGTGGTTGTAACACTGGTGCAAACGTCAATGCCTTCTTGAACCTATCAAATGAAACTAAACAATTATTATAAAAAACAAAAGGAACATCTTTAACTAACAAATGAGTAAGGGGTTTAGCAATTAAAGAAAAATTCTTTATGAATTGACGATAGAACCCGGCATGCCCTAAAATTTCCCAGACCCCTCGAACATTACTTGGAGGAGGAAGTTTATCGAAGACTTCAGTTTTTTCCTTATCCACTTCAATGCCTCTATAAGATATCTTGTGTCCCAAAACTATTCCCTCTTAACCCATAAATTGGCAAATTTCTCAATTTAATACTAAATGGACCTCTTCACACCGTGAAAGAACCTTATCCAAAATTTTTAGACACTGCTAAAAGGAGTCTTCATACATTGAAAATTCATCCATAAATACGCTCCAAAATATACTCAATCATATCGGTAAAAATGGCCATATACATCACTGAAATGTAACTGGTGCATTATAAAGTCTGAACGACATTCGTCTGTATGCAAAAGTACCATATAGACATGTGAAAGTTGTCTTGGCTTGATCCTCTAGATAAATGAATATCTAATTGTATCCATAATACCCATCTAAGAAACAGTAGAATGCATATCCTGCAATTCTCTCAATCATGTAGTCCACAAAAGGCAGTAGGAAGTGGTCCTTCTTTGTCACTAAGTTGAGCTTCCTGTAATCAATACAAACTCTCCAACCAATGACCGTCCATATGGAAATCAACTCACCCTTTTCCTTGTCCACCACTATTGTTTCGCCTTTCTTTAGTACGCACTGAATTGGACTTACCCTTTCACTGTGTGAGATTAGGTATATAATTCTTACATCCATAACTTAATCACCTCCTATTTTACAACTTCCTTCATATTCGTATTCAAATGCCTTCGCCTATCTCTTACTAGTTTACGTCCATCCTCGATATTTAATCTAGGCATCACAACACTCAGACTTATCCCTTGGATGTCTAATATCTGCCACCCCCATCACTTTCATCTTCCTTATAACTTTTACTACCTTCCTCTCTTGTTCATCAATCAATTGGTTTGAAATAATCATAGGTAATGTTTGATTTTCACCCAAAAATGTAGGCCTCAAGTGTGAAGGTAAGGGTGTTAACTCTAGGATGGGTGCTCTCTCATTAGAAGGTGGTATGGGTGGCTTGGTCCTCATCAAAGGTTCCTTCTCACATTTCTCTTCTTCCTCTCCATCCTTCTCCCTCTTTCCACTCTCATATTCTTCATTCAATTCTAACTCCCTGTCACTCTTTGTTTTTGTCATTCTACTAGTTATCTCCTCCACACTCATATCCATCATATCCATTCTCATACAATAACCCGGCTCCTCCCTGCTTTTCAAACTCCTATTCATATTGAACTCAACTTTTTCATCACCAATGTTCAAAATTAGAACACTATTATTCAATCAATCAATGCCCGACTAGTATTCATAAATGGAAATCCCAAAATTAATGGACAATTTCTGTCATTAGCAACATCAACAATGACAAAGTCAACACAAACTTATCTACTTTTACCAAAACATCTTTGACAACTCTAAAAAGCTTTTTTGTGGATTGATCAACTAATTGAATTGTCATTGATGTTGGCTTTATTTCATCCAAGTTCAACTTCCTAAAAATAGACAATGGCATTAGATTAATACTAGCTCCCATATCACATAAACATTTAGAAAATTCAACACCATTAATAATACAAGGAATAATAAAACTCCCTAAATCCTTTAGTTTCGATGGCATATTGTTCGTGATTAGAAAGCTGTAACTGGTTATCAATGCTACTATCTAATTTGAATCCCAAGTTCGCTTACGATAAAGTAATTCCTTTAAGAACTTAGCATACTTAGGCATGTGCTCCAAAACTTCTGGCATAGAAAAACTCATATACAACTTCTTTAATTTTTCTAAAAATTTGTTAAATTAGGTCTCCACTAGATTCTGACTCACTCTCTTAGGAAATGGTAATTTTGGAATATATGGTGGAGGTGGGACATATGGGGGTTTCTCCTCCTCAGTGACTTTCTCCTTACCTTTTTCCTAACTTTTCTCCACTGGATTAGCAACTTCCTTTAAGATTGGCTCTGGTAACTCCTTTCCACTTCTCAACTGAACTTCCTCTAAATGTTCTTTCTGATAAGTTTCTAAAGTGCTGGGAAGCTTACCTAAGGGTCTGGTTGATACTGCCGTTGCCAACTGACCCATCTGCACCTCTAGGTTGTAGATTGATGATGCTTGATTTTTAATCAACTGATCAGTCTTCACTTGATAACTTTTCAACGCCTGATCACTTCGTGCTTATGCCTCCTTGATATTGTTCACCTTTGATCCAATTGTACCCATCACTTCCATTTGAAAATTGGAAGCTTAGCTGTGAAAGTTAAGAATCTATCCTTATAGCTTGGGCTTTCATTTTTGCCTCTAGCCTTGATTCAATACCTCCAAACTTTTACTCTAAGACAATATGTGAGTTACTTTCCTTTTCCTAAAATCCTAGGGGTCTCCAATTGTTCTTACAGGATTAGCACAAGAAAATTTTGGATGGTTTTTCCATCCAGTATTATAACTACCAGAATATGGGTTATTACTTGACCTCTGTTGGAACCCTAAATAATGAGCTTGTTCTATGCCTTCAGTGCTCATCAAATAACATTTCAATGAATTACGACTGTCTGCTCCATAAATCTCACAATTTTGATGCATATACTTCAAAGAACTAGTTGAAGGTTGAAGATCACTTACCTGTTTTCTTAATGATGCAATTTCTACAAATAAACCAACTATTAAAGCTACTGACATAACCCCTTTCTGTCCTTCATCTGTAGTGGTTTACTCCTTTCATTGTACCAAAGGCAGTTGTTAGTAGCCATGTCTTCAATTAGGTCATATGCATCATCTATGGTCTTGTTCATCAATGAACCTTCTGCACCTGCATAAATGGTGCTTCTGGTTACTGAATTGAACCCATTATAAAATGTTTGTAGTAAAAATTCCCTAGGTAGATTATGATGGGGGCAACTCCTTTGCAACTCTTTGAAGCGCTCTCATACCTCGTACAATGAATCTTTTTCGTATTGCTGAAAGTTGGTGATTTCCTTGATGATCCTTATTATCTTTGTTAATGGGAAATATTTGGACAAAAAGGCTTGCACCAACTGGCCCCATGTTTTGACTTGTTTTGGAGTAAGGGAGTTCATTCATGCTTTTGCTCAATCCTTTAGTGCGAAGGGAAACAATCTCATCTTCACTGCATCTTCCGACAACTCGTTTTACCTAAAAGTATCACAAATTTCCAAAAAATTGGCAATGTGAGCATTATGATCCTTATGTGGCAAACCATAAAATTGAACATTTCTTTGCAAAATATTAAGTAAAGCAAGCTTGATTTCGAAATTGTTTGCTTTCACTGGTGGTTTAGCAATTCCTTGCTAGTTTGGGTTAAACCCTGGCTGCATAAAGTTCATCAAAGTTCTTTCTTCACCACCTTGTTCCCTCTATTCAGCCATTATCTGCTCAATTTGATCTTGTCTTCTTGCCTTTCTCAATTCCTTTTCTACTTTGGTGATGTCAAGTTCTCGAAATTTCTCCGCAACTCCTGCACCACTCGTGTGCCTACACCTACTACGCACTAGAAAAGAATATCAAAGTAAAAATGAAAAGAAAACCCAATCAGAACAATTCAAACCAAACTCAATGCTAGGTGTAATCCCCATAAACGACGCCTATAACTTGATAGTTATTTTTCCAAATTTTAAATTAAAACATCTTATTTTGTAAGTGTACAGATCGAAAATCGCAGTATAAATAGGTGCCATCCCACAGGGATTAGTTAGTGACCGAAATGATCCAAATTTCATTTTGTTCAGGAAAATCAAATAATTATATTTGAAAGATCCAAACTATAAAAATTAAGATTCATACATACACACTTGAGGGTTGTCACAAAAGTAAGAGCACAAATTTAGAAAATGGTGAATCAAAGTATCAATTTAACAACTCAGGATTGTCATTACCTAACTATGTATTGTCTCACTTTAGTAATGTTAATTATGTTTAGTCCAAAATTTCATAATGTCCTAGTTCTTTCAATCTCATTACTTGAACCAAATAAGCCTTGTTTAATGTTGTAAATGAATTATGGAAGCTCTCACTTCTTATTTTTCACTTAACCATTAAAAGAATATGAGCATATTTTTGGACAGCTACTTTTCCATTCAAGATCTCTCTCCAAATGGAAAGGTAACTTGATATATGGAGTGTTCTTGGTGTAAGCCCACTCTCATGGCACTTACTAACACATTTCTTAACTCCATATCTCTATGTGAGCTAAGTATGGACAACCATATACTATAAACATCAAACATATCCATAATATTGAATAAAGTGAGGTACTACATAGTTTAGGCAATAACAACCTTAATAACTACTTAGAAATTAATTAAAATCTCATCCAACATGTTCATAATATATCCATAAATCCTTCTCAATCAAAAAAATACAACAAAGAAGAAAGAAAAGAGAAGAAGTACGGCTTGTATGTTGAAAAGCAAAGCTGGAATTCTATGGTGGCAGCTTTGTGTCTCCTTGAAATCCTTTGATTCCACGTTGAATTCTCTTGGTTTTTCTCTGAAAAAAATGCATTCTTCTCTCTCCTTTGGATGTCTTGCACGACCTCCCATTTTCTATGGTCTAAAATTGAGTTTTTATACCCCATTTAATGCTTAAAACGACGTATGAAGGAGGAAGTTGCCAGCTGGAATTTTCCAGAAAGCTCTATTTTTTGTCTTGAATTCAATCCGTGATATCTTATTGATTTCTTATCCAAATTGAGACGTTATTTCACCAATTTGAAACTGAATTTCTCCTCTTTCTTTTGAACTGAAGATGAAAAACATCAAATAAGTATTGTATCTTGCAAAAGCTTAACATTGGTAATGGGTTGGCCCAGGAAAATTCCAACTTTCCTTTGGGTCACATGACTTGCTTTCTCTTTAGTTCTTCTATCCTTCCATCCCTCAAAACCACCTTCAAATCTATTGATTAACAAAAAAATTAATCACTTAATCATGGCCAAAACACATGCATTTCATACTAACATAATGTAAGAAAAAGACGTGCAACAATGCTATGCAAAATTCATGCAAAACCTAAACTTAAAGACCTAATTCACACACATTCATGCATATTCACATACATTCGTACATAATCATGCAATTATGTGAAAATAATATAAAACATTAGCTAAAAAGTTAACAACAATCAATTTATCATAATTAACTAACAAATTATCCTAAGAAGAGTATGTACAAATGCCACCAATTAGCTAAGTAAGAGAATAAAGTTTTCTCATCGCCATAGACTCAGGACTAATAAAGGAAAAGCACCAAACACGTGAGGGTGATTTACGATAAACGACAAACAGTGAGTGTGTATTTAAATTGATTTGTTAAGATGGTTTTTACTTTACTATGAAAAGTATGTTTATGAATAATTCCATTAGTGCTGCTACTTGAATTTAAAAGTTAATCTTCATAAGGTTTACATATGCTTTGATTTAGAACTAAATTAAGTTTTGGATACACTTGGAAACTAATGAGATTTACACATGCTTTGAATTGGCATTGAATTGAAATTTGCATATGCTTTAAATTGATATAGAAATAGATTTTGAATATGTTTTGAATTAGTATTGAAATGAGGCGTGCTTATGTATTAATTGTGATTCAGCCTATGGTACACCATTAGGTCTTCATAAATACGATTACATCAATCAGAGTACGTCCTAACGTGCATGGTGGTGTTTGGAGGGCATCTGTCACTAACATGGGTGGTGTTGTGTCTGTCAGTATGTCTTATGAGTCACCTTCTGCATGTGTGGAGTATATATTGTGTTAGTATTGTTACGAGTAAGCGACGCAGAACCAACTTCGTAACCACTGATTTATATATAGTGCTAACACCATTATAGCTAAGCGATGCAAAACCATATTCATAACAATTGGCATACAGAGGTTAACTAGGCACGGGTAAGCGATGCAGAGCCAGCTCCGTAGCCTTATACCTAGGGGTACCATATGGCAAAGAAAATTAGTGATGGGCTATGTTTAAAAAAAAGGTCATGAAAGTATTGATTGCCATTGCTGTATACTTCGCAAGAAAAGTGGAACTTAATCTCAGAAAATTTTATATGTTTTGTTTTACATATGCATTAATCTTATAAAAGAAAAGAATGTGTTTTCTAAGAACATTGGTTGTTACTTGAAAAGAAAAGAAATTATTTTCTTTTATGGAGGTTAATATTTGTATAAATGTTTTTATTTGAAACCAATAATAATCACTTAACTCGTTTAGCTTACCCTTTTTTTCTATTTTTAAATAAAACCTCCCAGTTGCACGCTAAGGGGCTTCAGTAGTAGGGACTCCACCTCGCGAGTAGTCAACTTCGTTAAGTGCTGATGTGTAGGCATTTTTTCCTTGTACAAATTTTTGAGAACTATTGCATATCTTTGAACATGTTTTGGAATGTACATTTGTGTAAAGAATGGATGCGTATAAAGGTTTTTTTAATGAAATGTATGATTTTGTTGTAGCTTTTCAAAGTTTATTGATGTAACTATTTGAGGTTGTGTGTAAGTGGATTTGAAGTCCACAATTTGTAGTTGAGAAATTGATGTGATAATATAAGTATCTTGAACTTTTACAGGGACTTTGAAATTTTTGAGATGTTAAAATAGAGTCGTTATGTTGCCGAAATTTTTAATAAATTAAAAAACAAAACTCCGCTATTTACATTTTTTATTGTGAATTGAAGCTTTTTCTTAATAAGGGAAATAGACTTAGCTTCATGGGAACTTTCCAATCTACTTGGATATTGACTACAGAGCCACCATGTAGTGTCAGGCAGGTTGCCTAGTCATTACAGATAGGGGCATGTCAAAATGTTTGTCAATTTCAACATGTTTAGTACGATCATGTTGTAAAGGATTATGTGCAATTTCAATAGCAGCCTTATTATCACAATAAAAATTCATAGGTTTTGTATGCTCAATCCCCAAATATGAGAGAACATGCCTAATCCATAATAATTCACATATTCTATGAGCCATACCTTGAAACTCAACTTTTGCACTTGACCTTGCAACAATCTTTTATTTCTTGTTTTTCTAAGTTACAAGATTTCCTTCGACAAAAGTAAAATAACCAAATGTAGATTTTTTGGTTATTTTATCACCTATCTAATTCGCATCTGTGTATTCTTCAATGTTGGAACCACTATTCTTTGAGAAGAAACTTTTCTTGGAAAGCCTTCCAAGTACAATGCTAAATGTCGTATATGTAAGTGGTTGATTTTGTATCTACAAACTACCTTTCATGTCCTATATTATCTTTCCTATAAAGAACAGGGTGTTATATAAGGTCATATTTATATACCCGTGTTGGTGACGTTAATTTTTGGAGAATTTTATACAGTACGTGACCAGATATACAAACACATATAGTGTCGTGTAGCTCATTAAAAATTAGAAAGTTATATTTATCTTACGAAGAGGAGGAAGAAAATGAAAGTTTTTAGGTTTAGGTTAGGGAACAACTCAAGAGTCATCTTCGAACTATTTTACATTAATCTTCATCAAGGATTCACCCATTCTTTGAAGACAAAAGAGGAGTTCGTCAATTCTTTGGAGATTTCAAGATTTAAGAATATGATTTCTATATCTTATTTCTTTATTGATTTTACTTGGATGTTCTTTGTGATATTTTGAACTAATTTAGATATAAATTTAGGTAAGTAGAACCTAAAATGTAATTTATTTATATTTATTCTTTGAAATTCTAGTTTTTTATGGCTTATTGATTCTTTTGTATTGAGTGAATATTATGATTCATGCAATAAGATTCAAGAGATGAGATGCATGTTTAGGTCATAGTGTAGATAAAGAGGGTTAAGTGTGAGTCATTCGACAGAAAGCTACAAAGTGAAGGTGATATAGTAAATTTTTATAGGAACTTATCCTAAATCTAGTTAATTTATAGTTTGGTACATACTTGATTTGTCGTTGCATTAGTATTTAGATTTTGTTATTTATTTTACTTTCTTACTTATCCATCGATAAAGATTTAATCTAACTAGTTAAGTTTGTGGGTAGTAGGTAGTTAACTGATAACCCTCGTGAGCTCGACAAATATTGACCAGCGTTATCTACAACTACATCGTGCGCTTGATATAGAATAGACACGTTACTATATCCCTCTAAATAGTTACCTATGTAGCACCCCACTTCCATCCGACACATGCCCTTGCATCTATCAGATGTTCGAGCACATACCCGATGGAAGCGGTGCGTTAACTATATCACTTTCACTTATCTCATGGTATCATAATTTAAAGCACAAATATCACAATTTATACCCCAATTCCTCATTTTCATTTAATAAAATATGATATACAATGTAGCATTACATACATCATCCGTATATGTACATTATCAAAAGCTAATAAGAGTTTACAGCTCTGTTTACAAAATGTGCTACATACAAGAGAAATTATACAAAAAAAATTTCTAAATCCTTCAGTCTCAGCTGGTCGACCTTTGAGCCATTCCTTCTATTTCAAAAGTAGTACTAGATCTCTTCTAAGTTTTCTTAGAAGCTAAGTCGCCTCTCTCAAACATGAAAAGTTAGCATTGTAATTTTGGTGAGTTTTGCTAACTCAATGAGTTACCCATCCTCAATGGTTCACTCATATCACATAACACAATAATTCATAAAATCACATAATTCACACCATTTCATTTATCATCATGTAGCATCACAAAACACTTTATTCACAATTTTCACATTTCTCATTTAACACAATTCTATAGTACATTTCAATCATTCAAAACATACATCTCAAAGGTATATGCAATGCCCATGAAACTCACATTCATTTATTATGTTGTTGTGATTGAGTGCCTTTTTTACTGTCCCATATCCATTGTGGATACTGAGCTCATTAACAATTGTCCCTTATCTGTTGGGGATACAGGGCTCATTATACATAGTGAGCCAAAGGCTCTTACCACATTCTGAGATTTAAGCTCTTTTTCATTGGCAACTCCGGTCACAACTGCCTTTATGTTATCATGCATTCATGTAATGGAATGCATCACATGTATTCAGTCAATCAATTGTGCTCAATCTTACACATTCATATTCACGTTCACATTCTCATTCACATTTATCATCAGATCTTAGTCCG